>JAWRVZ010000239.1:600000-817513 GCA_037043235.1 Rhodeus uyekii
ACTTATGACGACCTTGCATGCCTGGAAGGTAGTGGCGTATGAAGGAAGTCCAGAAATGGTCAGCAAGCACCTGACTATGTCTCCATCTCCGTCTACCAAGCAAATTGTTAGAATCATACAGAACCTGTGGTAAAGAGGCATCATGGCGACCCATGAGAAGTAAGTTCGGAGTCACTGGATCCAAGTCAGCGACATCCGAGGATACATAGCCAAGTGGCTTGGCGTTCAAGATACTCTCTACTTCCACTAGAAGGGTTTGCAGTACTGGTTCTGGGACTGACTGCTCTCGCAGGATCACACGTAGTGCTGTCTTAACTGATTTCACCTCACGCTCCCATGTGCCTCCGAAGTGAGGGGCACTTGGTGGATTATGACGAAATCGGATCTTCTGTCCAGCTAGCAGCTCCTGAAGCTTTGGTGCCATGGCATTGAAGGTCTGTTGTAGTTCCCGATTACCTCCAACGAAATTAGTGCCATTATCGCAAATTAGTTCCATGGGCTTGCCTCGTCGTGCTATGAATCGACGCAGAGAAAGCAGGAATGCATCAGTGTCCAGGTTCTCTAATAAATCTAGATGCACACAGCGTGTTGTCATACATTTGTAGATAATCCCCCATCTTTTCTCTTGACGGCGACCAAGATTGACTGCAAATGGACCGAAGCAATCTACACCAGTAGAATGGAAAGGTGGCTTATACAAGTTTAACCGGCAGGGTGGTAGATCGGCCAATCGTGGGGTCTGAGGCTTGGCACGCCACCGCTGACAGTCTCGGCATGTGCGTTGCGGTTTACGAATTGCTTCTCTGCCTCGAAGCACCCAATACTGGCGCCGAAGTTCCGCTAGAACTCTTTCTGAGCCAGGGTGAAGAAGTCGTTGATCGGTATCTTTAATTAGCAGAAGGGTGATATGATGTCTTGGATCTAACACAATGGGGTGCACAGATTCCAGGTCAAGGTCACAAGCACGACGTAACCGCCCACCCACACGGATAAGTCCAGTGGTCCCATCATACTCTGGGGCGAGAGAGATCAAACGACTATCAGCTGGGACTGACTGTCCAGCCTTTAAAGCCTTGACTTCAAGCGGGAAGGAGTCACTTTGCGCCTGCAGCAGAAGGAGTCTCTCTGCTTCAATGTATTCAGAAGCCGTTGCGGGAGAGTCAGTATTTATTTCAGCCGCCCCATGCAGGGATCTAACAGTGGATTGGACAAGTTCTTGCCATGTGGAGAACTGGCTGTGATCAGGTATGGAACTATTAAGCATGGAAACAGTTCCGATGAAGGCAGCTTTCTTTAATTCGCTGAGGTCTGGCTCTTTATCAGTCTTGAGAGTAGATGGCCACTGGTCGATTGGCTGGCTTAGGAATGCTGGTCCGGAGCTCCACTGATGAGGGCCTGCCAGCTCAGTTAGTGAAAGACCTCGTGTGATGTGGTCAGCAGAGTTGCGAGCCGACTCAACATACCTCCATTCAGCCATATCGGTGAGGGTCTGTATTTCTGCTACACGTGTTCCTACAAACACCTTGTAGCGACAGGACTCTGATGTCAGCCAGTATAATACAGTGGTAGAGTCAGTCCAGAAAGTAACCTTGTGAATAGGAATAGTCAACTCTGTTTGGATCACCTTGGCCAACTGGGCCCCAGTCAGGGCTGCACTCAGCTCCAAGCGAGGCATGGACAGACATTTCCTCGGTGCTACTCTTGACCTGGCCAGCACAAAGGTGACAGTAACCTGTCCTTGACTATCTGTGGTACGCAAGTAGGCCACTGAACCATAAGCTCTTTCTGAGGCATCACTAAAGACATGAATCTCTCGCATGACTGAAGTGTTGTCATTAAAGGCTGAGGTGTATGTTCGAGGGAACTGCAACTGAAGGAGAGTAGGTAGTTCTCTCACCCAGGTAAGCCACTGTTCTCTCAAATGCAGAGGTTCAATGGGGTCATCCCAACCGAGGTTATGCTTCCAGAGGTCTTGGATAAGTACCTTGGCCCTGGTAGTGAATGGGACGATGAACCCCAAAGGGTCATACTGACTTGCCAGCGTCCTATACATGTTCCTCATGGTAGGCTCAGCAGGCTCTGTAGAGCGCAAATTATAACCCAGGGTGTCATTGATGCAATTCCATCGCAGCCCAAGAGTGGGTTCTTGGAGGTCTTTGCTTAGTTGTGTCAACCAACGTTCACTACTAGCAGACTTTGCATCGGTAGGAAGGTGCTGGATCACAGATGGTACATTGCTTGCCCATTGTCTTATTTCAAAGCCTCCATCGGAGAGAGTTCGGCGCAGTCCATCAACTATTTCTTTGGCTTCATTTACGGTTGGTGTACTGTGAAGGCAATTATCAACATAGAATGAATTTTCCAGTATGTTGACTAGATCAGGCATGTCTTTGTGTCCTTGGGCGTGGCGTTGGAGGGCATAGATGGCACAGCATGGGCTGCATGTAGTGCCAAACGGGAGTACCTGCCACTCATATACATCAGGTTCCACCTCCCTGCGCATGTCCCTCCAAAGGAACCGCAGCACTGACTTGTCGGCTGGCAGTAGGCGTGTTGTCACAGGAGGGATTCCTGTTTGCAGTATCGCATATGGCCTTGTAGGTGGGAATAGTGTTGTTCTGGTAGGGTGCTGTGGCATAGATGGCGTACTTGTACTGATTGGATGTGCAGCAGTAGACATGACTGTGGCTCCTGAGTGAGATTGGGGAACCACATTCGATACCACAGTACGATCTGGTGCAATTATGGGGTTTGCCAGAGGTACATTAAAGACAGGTGATGAGACTGTTTGTGGTAAAGGCTGGATACCTGCAGGCGGTCTAAGTGATGACTGAGACACCCAAGAACCATCAGGAATGATCTGTTCAGCTGGATGAATCTGCATAGTGGAGGTAATAACTGGTGACTGAGTAGAGGGGTGCGGGAGAGAGTCTGATGGACGAGGTGGACTCATATGTTCAAGCTGAGGTTGTGGCGAAAGGCTGTCAGGTGAGCCTGGAGGCACAGGGGTTGTTGAACCAGAGTCTTTAATAAGCATGCAGGACACAAGCTTCGCTACCTCGAGTTCAGTCTCTGCTTGTTGCAGCTTACGCTGTCTTTCAAGATGCTTGGATAAAGCCTCCTTTGCTGTGAGGGCTTCCTCTTGCATACGCTGGGCTTCTTTGGCTTGAGCCTGTAGCCGCTGGTATTCCACGTCGGCCAGTGAGTCCTCCTCGACCTGCTGCCGAAGACTGTCTAACTGCCTCTGTTTAATCTTCTCCTCCAAAATAGCAGTCTGGACACTAGAGAGTTCTGTTGGAAGATAAACACCAGTGGAGGTAATAGAGCGCCTACTTGACCTGGAGTGAGAGCTTGCGCCGCTGTGAGACGTTTTCCTCGAGCTGCTTCTTGGGCGACTGGTACAGTGGGAAGAAGCTTTAGGAGGGGGGTCCTTAGCGGGTCGGTAGCCAACCTCATAATCATCAAGGTGAGAGGGCAAATTAGTCCTGCGGCGGGGTCTATCCATTGTCTTTGTTGTGTCACTTTCTGCTGGATCCATATTGGTTTGATCTTGCTCTCAATCCGGCTCGAAGGACCATAAATGTAATGAAGTCCCACTACGTTAAAGATGTTATCTGGTTGAGGCGGCCAAATATGGATCAGATTCCGGTCAGAGAATCAGGAATGGAGAACTGATCCTTTGGTTATGAAGCATTTATTTGTAATCCAGATGCAGGTATATAACTGTGAGATTATATGGTGTGCGTATGCGTGGTCTACAAAGGAAATAAAGAGAAATGTTTTACATTAGTCTCATTGAACTGAATACACAAATGAGTAATAAACATAGTAAACGAATACACTGTACAAATGTCAGCTATAATAATCATAATAAAGTCGACAGAGATACAGTATCACACTAAATAATACACTGCCATAATCAATAACATAAACAAACACTCGCGCTGTAACGCGCGCCGTATCGGAGCAACACCAACGCGTCTAGTGATGACTCAGCAGATTAGTTCGGCAAATTACGGCCGAACAAACGGTAAAACACGAACGATATAAACATCGGAGATTACTAATGATCTTCACGGCATCTACTCGCAAATATATAACATACATAATGTACTTACAGGTAGTGCATGAACGCACGCATGACACGGAACACAGTCAGCAACATAAAGATGAACAGTCATCGACTACCGGTGTGCGTCACTAATACCGGGACCCCAACAACAACAACAAAATATTCGTTCCTAGGACAGGCTTTCTGACAGAGCCAATGCAGTGAGACAAGGCCAGGGGAGATCTGATGCTGTTAAGAATCTGGCGGCTGAATTTTGACCTATCTGTAACTGAGACGGTGTAGATTGAGGCAGGCCAATATACAGAGGGTTACAGTAATCCAATCAAGAAATTAGTGCATAAATCACACTTTCAAGGGCTTAACTGGAAAGAAGGTGTTTCACTTTTGAATTTTAAAAAAGCTACTCTTTACAACTGCATTTACATGCTTGTCAAATTGGAGAAGAGGATTAAAAAAGACCCCAGGATGGTATTGTCATAAATACCTAGTTTTTTTTTCTTCTAAAAGAGATGAAAAATATGCACATTTCTTTTAAAGGCGTTCCTGTTGGAAGAAATACAGTTTTTCTGGCTCCTCTCTTGAGGGCCTGAGTGTGCTCATTGTACCACGACGTGGGACTGTTCTCCTTGATCTTCATTTAAGCGCAAAGGGAGAGTCCTTAGTTTCTGTAACAAGTTTTTCTGAGCTATAATATGTATTGGGTAGTTGAAACAAAGGAAGGTAGTTGAACCAAGGAAGATTATTTATAGCTATCGTTAGTGGTAGAGGTTATAGTTCTACTATATTTGCATCAGGGTGTTGGTTTTTCAGCTTTGGCTAAATGGAGTCTACACAAGATTATAGATAATGATCTGAGATGTCATCGCACAGAATTTCAACAGCATCAACATTAATTCAATGCAACAATATTAGATCTAAAGTATGATTACAACAATGAGTGGGTCCTGACACGTGATAGAGCCAATAGAGTTTAAGATATCTCTAGATTCCAATCCCAATGCATATTTTTTTTATCTTCATGGGTTAAAGTCACCAACAAATATGACTATCTGCAACAAGTACTAACTCTGATAGAAAATCAGCAAACTATTTGATAAAGACTATGTAGTGGCTTGTATACAGTAGACAGCACAAAAGTAAAGTGGGATTTTTCGTTCACACTAGATGGTTTTACATAAAGCACCATGACTTCAATAGAATTATGTTTGAAACTAGACTTTTGAGTATAAATTACAGCAACACCTCCACCTTTACGTTTCAGACGAGACTCTTGTTTATAACTGTAATCTTGAGGAGTGGACTCATTTAAAGTACTGTAATTGTCTGGTTTTAGACAGGTTTCTGTCCTTGTCCTCAAACACAACAAATCTTGGTTATGATCTGTAATCATATCAATTACAATAAGTGCTTTTGTAGAAAATGATCTAATATTCAGCAAGCCAACGTTTATCATTTGTTCATCTGTTTTTATTTGTTGCAACAGAAAGACTATGTTGCATATTACCAGGTAGATGTCAACCTCAAAACTTGTCTAACTGTCTAAGATCGTCTTATTCTGAAAACATTGAGTCATGACAGTCTGCTATATGTCTCATCACCATCAAGGAAGACAAGTAATAATCTCACTCCATCTATGCTTACACAAAAGTAAGTGTTGACTGCATTTGAAAATAAATACAAATAATTGTTGCTCCTTTTTTGTGTACTACAGTATTAATGGAAACCACCATTAGCTTGTGTTTTTTGTTTGATCACCCTGAATTTGCCAAGTAAAACATGTTCCTGTATCAAAATCTTTTATTGATCTTCAAACAAAATTCCTGTCCAAAAATAGTCTTAATCCTGTCTCTAACCCATAATTTATCCCTGAAAAAAAATTTTTAGAGGGGAAAAAATGGATGAATATGAATCTGTCCATCCCTCAAATATGATTGGTTAATTGGAATGTTCTTTTTTCCAGGATCAACAAGGATTTTGATCCAGTAACATATCTACTTGTTGAAATCATGTTCACCATAAAATCTGCCAAGTTATAAAGCTCATAATCTTGAATGTCCCGATATTTTTATTTATTTGTCAATTATTTAAACTGTTATCTTTTGTTGTTACTTCAGGACATAAAGTTGTTACAGTGACAAAAACAAACTAAACTTTTATAATATTCTATTTAAAACGTAAGAGGGTTACAATATAAAAATGTACCACTATAAAAAATTTGTTTAGCTGTCTGCTTGATCGTCTGCATTTTGAGAATCCGACTTGGTAACAAATCGTGAATAGCAAAGGAATTTTAAACTGTATTTACAATTGCTTTAGAAGAGCTGAAGCTCGTGGTTATGGTATTTTCCAAAACACGCTTGAGGTGTTGGTCAGTCAACACACTGGGTCAGCTGGCCAATCAGAGTACAGATACAATGGACAGTATGTGAAAAACAGTGAACAATAAAGCACGTTAAACTATTCGATTACATCAATATAAAAAGAACAAGCTTTTAAAAGAGCATCATACGACCCCTTTAAAGGAGCTTGTGGCCTAAGAGTAGAGTTACTTTCAGAATCTTTGATGGGATGGGGCGATGGCTAAATTCACTTTAAAACCCTGAATCTAACAGTGTCGCAACATGCAATATTTCCTAATTAAGTTGGCTTGAGAAAGCCAACTTATTGATATTGTATCTAAACTTATTATTATTTTTATTATTATTTTTCTTCTTGCCTAAAATTCTAAAAGAATCTCCTCCTACAGCTTTAAAGCTACAACCACTAAACTTTGCTCAGACTTCAGACCTGTTCTGACTTGAGTTGGTATATCGTTTCTAAGGGATCGGGGGTACGATGTTCGCCCCAGGGGTGAAAAAGCAGCCGAAAAATCCCATTGACTTAACATTGCGACGAACTTTGACGATTAATAACTCGGAGCGAGGAATTTGTAAAAAGATGAAACTCGCCACATTTGAAAAGGGTGACAGCCTCTGTAAGAACATACCACACAATGGGGTAAAAGTTGCACCCCTGGGGTGCTAGAGCTGCCCAAATTTGCCCCATAGAGATGAATGGGGAAGGCTGTCCCATGAAACACCATCTACTATGGCAAAATGCATAGGGATTTTGAATTGAACATATCTCTTCAGCACAGCGTCACAGAGACAAGGGGGAGGGCTCATTTTACTCAGGCGACCAATGAGTGTCTCAGGATCACAGTGAAGCTATTAAGCCACGCCCTAGCAACCATTTAGAGCACCTTAGCAACCCATCTCAAACTGGCAAACTGCCAATCACCAATGTTTTCAACACTTCCTAGCCACGCCCTAGCAACCATTATCGAGCACCTTAGCAACCAAATGCAAAGCGAGATATCTTCAGTTCTGAATGTCGTAGAGGCGTTGTGGTTGGTTTATATCGTTCATACTGTCAAGCAGCCTTTGAAGTGACATCAATGGCAGAGGCTTAGCCACTCCTTAGCAACCAAACAAAGTACCCTAGCAACCGTTTAGCCAGACCTATATCTCTGCATCAGAAAGTCGTAGAGACATGGGGGTTGGGTCTATTGGCGCCATTCACTGACCAACTGAATCATCAGTAATCTCCAAATAAATCTTGTTAGCAACATGTTTTAAAGTTTAAACTCTCAAAACTTTTTAAGCTTGAAGCTTTTACAACTAATTTAAACTTTCAGGCTGGGCTTTCTCAAGCCAACTGAAGTTTATAAAATAAACTTCCTCTATCTAGTTATTTCTTGCAAGCCTGCAAGAAAAGGCGTCCTCTCGAACTCTTAATATAATAGTTTTTGTTTGTCTTGCACTCCTTTTTGTTTGTCATTGCTTGGTTTCTGTCTCTGTGATGTTGTACCAAGGAGCCCTACTCGCTGACATCTCATTGGACAGAAGTCTCACTCATGTATATAAAACCTCAAACACGAAATAGGATATTTAGAACAAGCATACATTTCCATCTGGTAAAGCATCACAGAAGTCAATGAGTTACACATTGCGTCACGTTCCATATTTGCCTTCAGTGTGGTTGTGGACACACATTGTTTGACACTTGAATCTTGTCGCGTCAAGGTTAAGGCAGTGTTAATTGGTATCTAAAGCATGTACACTATGATTACCTGTATCTGTGCCTCTGGAAAACTGCATGGGAACTGACTTCCTATTGAGAGAAAAAAAAGTGTTCTACTATTTTTAGTTCTACTATTATTCCCCCTATTTTTGTAGTTTCATTCCTCTGTTAGTCTCTTCATTGTTATTGTACTGTTTTCATTGTTTGCCACACGAGTCGAGGTGGTCAATCAGTCTCATTATGGATTCATATCTGGCAGAGAAGAGGATAGGACAAAAGGAAAGGTCATCATGATGCACTGAGGGATCTGTCCTCCATCAGGAAATGGTTTGGATTAGGGTTAGGTCTCTTTCCTTCCTATACCAACACAAGTATCAGGGGTCCCATCATCATGCAGAATATACGGTTGTTAACTTCAGCAGAAGAAATGTAAGATTTAATCCATTTTTGGCAAGTGAAAACTGTGTTGGCCTGCAGCTATTTACGTCATCAGTGATTGCCACTGCTTGATTTATTTTTTATTATTGTAAAAACAGAAATCTTTGGCAATATAATCACCAAATGTTGTTTTTGGTACCATACTAATATAAAGCTTGACTGTCTGGATGTGAATGTGAAACTTGAAAACAGAAAAGGAACTGTGCCATTTTTATGGTCTGTGTGTTTGAGCATGACATATGAAACACTGGCCATATTTAGATGGCATATTTCAGCTCACTGAGGCATCCTCGACCTCTCTGGGTTCATGTGTCATTTCTTCTATAATTGCCTACAGAATGTTTCTTTTTCCCACAGTAAGTACACCAACATTAGATGCTCTGTGCTGCCGGTTCTCATTTGTCTGGATTTGCTGCTATATGAAAAATTCGAATAATTATTTTGGCAGACAAAGTGCTTTACAACAGAGGTTTACTGTTTAAATGCATGGTTGAAACACTTTTCTTTCTTTTTTGATATTTCTTAAAAGTAATCTTTTAATAATCTGTGTTGTTGTTGTTATTATTACTTTGAGAAGTACATTGTACTCTGCACTAGAAATATATTTCTTTCTAATTTCAATTTAATTCAAACTTATTTTTACTTTTAATGTTTTTGTTCATGTCGTTTTCATATGAATGTTTTCACACACAACTCGCAGACTTAAGATTTCCAATGCAGTCTTTACTATTCACACACTAGTCCATATTCCCATTTGATTACATGCATTGCTCTACTTTTGCTTGAATTCATCCAAATTTGACCAAGTTCTGTGACATTTCGTGTTACACAGTAAATTCCAGGATTAGGCCAACAATACAGTATTGTTGTGCAACTCAGGGACTCAACCACTATTATCAATAACAGAATAATCAGAATATTCATCTGGTAGTTAATGATATGTATAGGGCTTTATTACAGCTGAGCTGTAAATGTACTGGAAAAAAAACAAAATACACTGTGATACTACTCATTCATTTTGATGCACTTCAAAAATGATGCACATGAGTACAGACATCATAATTACATGTTCCTCCTTCAGCAGGGCCACATGGTCTTGTGTGATATTTCTCATTGTTGTCCTTGTTTTTGACAGGGTCGACATGTGAAAACAGGACAGCTGGCAGCAATCAAGGTCATGGACGTGACGGAGGTATGAGCTTCTTCACCTTTAGAAGAGCGAGAGAAATAGAAGCTCATGTCTTGTTTAGTCAACAACATTCTTTAAAATGTGTTCTTTCAAGAGGATGCTTGTGCTGTTTTCTGCCACTAAAAAACCCAATTTGGAATTGTTGGAGTTTAACGTGAAGTTTGTATAAGATTTGTTTTATGTTAAAATGTATTACTATACGAAACAATACCATTCATGGGTTTATCTCCCCCAAATTATAAATTGAGCCTCTCAGGCTCGGTTCTCTCTCTCTCCATCTGTCAGTCTTTTTCCAGCTCAACCTATAGTGAGTGTTTAGGGTGCGGCGACTGTAACGGGTGGAGCCAGAGGGTGTTTAGCCTGTGTGGCACCATGACTGATGCGTTACACGGGGAAAAGACATTCAACGATAGTACAAGTAGAATTTCACAGCATTTAGAACGTCGAAGATTAAACGGGTTGATTTGTGGATACAGTGCATGAAAATACAGATTATTATTTTTGTCAATATGAGTCAGTTGTGAAGCTTACAGTGAAAGACTCTACTCCCGTCACAGAAATGCTGTTTCCTGGTTCCTTTTCCGTCTTGTATTATCTGCCATGGGAGATAACGGAGCAATGTAGTGGTCATTTGAACCCCAGGCTCCAGATTTCCTTTCCCCTGACCATCACTTCCATACACACCTCTCCTGTCTTTCCTTTTAGAACTGTGAAAGCGTATGTTTGGAGTCTCAATATATTATCCTCCCTTACTCAGTAATGACTTTGAAAAGTAATGCATTACAATATTGTGTAACCACAATAAAGTGTAACTAATTGCATTACTTTTGCATTACTTTTTCTCTTATCTGGGCTGGGCTTGTTTATTAGATTGTTTTGGGGCAAATGTAAAAGCCTTTTCACACCAAAATTTAAGTAATTAGGCTGAAGAGATTGCAAATTCACTCCTGTTCCATAGAGGGCACCACTCAAACCTTTTAGCTGGAGTCATTCTGGATCACAGAACAATAGAATGCAGCAGAAGAAAGTTTAACACTTACTTCTCCAATAAAAACATTTTTTTTTTCTTCGAAAAGTCATTTTTGCTTATGGTTCAATTGAATTATCGAAGGTCAATAAAGTGAGATTAAATACATAAAAAAATATTTGTTTTATATAACATTTAGTTATTGGGGGTTTGCGTAGCATTTAGATTTTGCATTTAACTGACTTTAATTTTGTGAATGCATTAGTAAATGCTCACATTTAGTCTAGAACTACAATAATCATCATGTTCACACACAATGAATTGCAATTAATCCTGATTTTTCTCAACATGAGGACAGGAGAGCTGTCAGTCAATAAATGAGAAAATAATACGTTACTTATTTGAAAAGTTACTCCCAATATTTTATTTTAAATTTAAAAGCAATGCATTACTTTACCAGTTACTTAAAAAAAAAAAAAGTAATCTGATTGTGTAACTCGCATTACTTGAGGTGCGCTGGAAATTATATTTTCTATATTCTCGTGTTTTAACATCAATTGTCAATCTATGGTGAAATTAATCAAATGAAAATTTACAAATGTATTTTGTCTTCCGCAGGATGAGGAAGATGAAATCAAACTGGAGATTAACATGTTGAAAACTCATTCCCATCATAGGAACATAGCCACGTATTATGGTGCTTTTGTTAAGAAAAGTCCTGCAGGTCAGGATGACCAGCTTTGGGTGAGTATCTATTGAACCTTTTTTCTTTGGAACACAAAAGTCGAAAGATTTTGTCAGTTCACTGAAACAGATTTTGCATATTTGGGTCAACCACTTTGTCTAAAGTCTCACAACTGAAGATATTTTTTCATTGCTATTTGCATTGATTTTTTTTTTCAGTGATGGAGGGATCTAGCTTTGTTTTTTTTATTATTCTGTTTCCTCACACATGCGACAATGGGTGGGAGCTGCGTTTTTCTTGCTCTCTGGACATGTTTTACATTGATAGTTACTGTTGTGTAGTGCTTATCTGTGGTGAATCCCAACCTGCAACAGCTGTCCTGAGATCCTTTCATGCATATTGCTGCAGACTTTGAATGATTATATATTGGTGTCCACACACAATGAGTATACTTGCATAATGCGATTATTATACTATATAGCAAAAATATATAGCAAGTAAATGTTCAATGTCTCTACATATTTTGCTGTGTAAATTTACAACAAGACATATCAACTATTACAAGTCTGTGTACATGTGTGGCTGCTAACCTTCCAGAGTTCTTCTGCCATTACGTTACCGCTAAAAATGTCCTTCAAAAAGTTCACACAGTTAAAAGGGTATTAGTGTCTGCACAAGGAAAGAGCCTATTACATTCTTTCCCTCATATCTTTAGGGCCTTCAAGGCCACTGTCTGATGGTGTATGGTGTGTGTTGACGTTTAACTGAAGGACTTTACCATCCTGATTAAGCTACTGAGATAAATAACTTTGATAACCAGTCTAGACGTCTGTGCTGTCATGCTTTTGTTAGAAGTGAGATGTGAAATGTGGTTTCTTTGTGTGTCTTGGCCTTCAGCTGGTGATGGAGTACTGCGGCGCTGGGTCAGTCACAGACCTGCTGAAGAAGACCAAAGGAAACTGCCTTAAGGAGGACTGGATTGCTTACATCTGTAGAGAGGTTCTGAGAGTGAGTAATCTAAATCTAAACTCTATGTATGGTACCAGTCACAAAAAAAGAAAAATGTGTATAGGTGGAGGGAAAACCTTGAGATGAGGCAGACTCAGCTGGGAGAGCCTCTCCTCCTCTGGCAGTTGTATATTATGCTATAGTCAATATAATCTAGTCACCTAGTGCATTTAAAACAAGCCATGTGTTCATTGAATAAATTAAATTATTACATTTTTCATTTTAAACCGTAAGGATCATAATTAGTTTGAATTAGTTTTTAAATTGAATAGAGAGATCAGTCCATCAGTCTGTATGTATGTGTGTGTATATATATATATATACATATATATATGTATATGTATATATATCATTTATTTATTATTCCTAAATGAGAATATTACGTGTAAGCTGACTATTTTCGTGGAAAGGTTGTTCATGGATAACATAAAAACGCAAACATCACACATTTCATCCAGAAAAATCTTGCTTAGCTTATGACATGCTGTCTACATGTTTTTGTACAATCCATTTCATCCCTCAGCATATTATGATATAATATCTGTGTGGAAAATGTCGTTCTTATGTAAAATCAAACATCTATTGCTATGTGTGGTGTCTCATGTGATACAGTATTATTAATTTCTATGTGTAAAAAAATTATATAAATTTTTTTTTTTTTTTTTTTAATAAAACAAAATCAACAATGTGCCTAAGCTACATGAAGACGTAAAGTCATGGCAGCATGTCTGTCACACCACTTAATAATCTGCCATGGATCTTCATGCAACCATTGAAATATATAGAAAGAGTGTTGTTGTCTGGTGTGGGTATTTTTCTGTTACATTGCTACACTGATTTGCTACTTTTTGTGTTCTTAGGGTCTGTTACACTTGCACTCACATCATGTGATTCACCGAGACATTAAAGGACAAAATGTGCTGCTTACGGAGAATGCTGAGATTAAACTCGGTAAGACGAGAGAGAAACCATTATCAGCAATAAACTCTAAAAATGAGAAATGCTTTCTATGAAAAATAATGCATGGTCATATGAAAAATACTGTAGGTGCTGATACAGTATATATGGCTGAAATCATTGTTGAAGACATTGTTTAAATTATTTCCTTTGTCAGTGGATTTTGGTGTCAGTGCTCAGTTAGACAGGACAATTGGCAGAAGAAACACATTCATCGGGACGCCATATTGGATGGCTCCAGAGGTGATCGCATGTGATGAGAATCCTGACTCTACATATGACTATAGGGTAAGTTGGCAGGCTGTCCATCGACTGAGATCCGACTGAGATTTAAGGTACTTATTGTATTATTATAACACACTGAAGCAAAGCATGGTTGATCCTTATCAGTAGCTGGATGAAAGAGACATCTTGGGAATACAGTAATACCTCGGTTTACGAGCGACTTGGTATACGAGCAAATCGGTGTACGAGCAAGGAGGGTCGAATCGGTGTACGAGCATTGTATCGGTGTACGAGAAAAAAATGCGCAGTTCTGTGTGGAAAAAGTCCTAACGCTCAGCATCCTTGTGCGCATTTTTACATGAAATATCCTAATGACGGCCTCTCATAACACAGTCAGGAGGTTCCAACCCCTTTATAACCCCTTATTCATTGGCTCTATCATTCACCACAGTGATATTTTTATAAGTGATTTACAGAAGTTTTTACCTCATATTCTAAACATTAATTAATTGTGATCACTATTGTTCACGTAGTGAAATATACACGGTTTTAGCTAAATAATAAACAAAATAATAGGGTTAGACAAACCATATTTTTATACAAACAACATATAAGCCTCTCCTACAAATGAGCACTGTTTTCATGTTCGTCGGACCTGCCTTTCTGTGCAGTATCGGCAAAAGCGCAAGGAGTAAAATTTGACTTCTTACCCCGTGAGCGGGGCTCGTTTTAACAGACAGCGGGTTAGTTGTAACACCATGTTATCCAATGCAAGTTCATTCACGTATTTTTATTTGTTTAAAAAAGTTGTGTCTTGATGATCATAAGCATAACTTTTTTCCTTTATTTTTTACATTTGTTGTGTTTTGAACAATGTAATGACATGAAAAACGTTTTAATAGGTTAATACAATGCAAAATATATGATTATTGATTCAACTTGTTCAATGAGGCTTAGTGTTACAACTAACCCCGCGCTGTCTTGTTTACTTCAGGACCAGATAGCAGCCACTATGTGTTTTTCACGTCTTTCAAAATGGTACCATCTTTTAGCCAAGAAGATGGTAATCATAACAATATAAGATTAGACTAACAATCTTTCACACATTCTTTGAAAATCGAAAAACAACTACTATAACAAAAAATATTTACATGCTGCCAAAAGAGTTTTTCCTGTGGTTCTCATCCAAACTTTGATGAAATTTCTCGAAAAATGGCCAGAAGACGTGTGATGAAAAGCCCTTTAGCACGTCACATTTATGCCCCTGCAACTATCTAAAAAAATCGCTGTTACTATTTACCCCGCGTTACTTTGTGCCCCGCGCTCCCCTAGTTCTCTTGCGGCTCCCGCAAATTTGTTCGTTCGAGGCTCCCGCGAATTCGTTCGTTCGAGGCTCCCATGTTCCACGACTTTAACTCTGGATTATCACTCGTTTGTTTTCTGCACTATTATAATAAATTCACTCATTTGCTTTCATCCTTGCTTTCCCCGCTCCCCTCTCCTCCCTCCTCTCTCTCCTCCAAGCATTACTTGCATTACAGTAAATTGTCAAGTATTTCTAGAGTTTAATTGTCAATTATTAATTAGTATTTATATGAGATCTTAATGGTTACAATTTTAACTGCAATTAATAGGGTAAAACCAAAAAAATATTTAAAATGGGCATTTGTGGTCATGTGGAACTAATTAATTGATTTTTAGTGCATTCTTATGGGGAAATTTGTTTTGGTGTACGAGCATTTTGGTTTACGAGCTCGCTCTTGGAACGAATTAAACTCGTAAACCGAGGTATTACTGTACTAGGTTGCCGCTGGAAGAGGTGTTAGTGAGGCCAGCAGATTCTCTCTTGGTGGACTGTGAGGGTTCTAACGGCCCAGTCTAGCGAAGGGGACACTATTTTTGTCAAAAAGCACCATTCTTGATGAGATGAGATGTTAAACTGAGGTCCTGACTTTCTGTAGTCATAACAAATTCCAGGATGTTCTTCGAAAAAGAGTTTGTGTTTTACCCATTTGCCCACTGGGCTCTGTCCATCATCATGACCTCCTAATCATCCCATTATGTAGTCAAGTCACCTTTATTTATATAGTGATTTTTACAATAGAGATTGTTTCAAAGCAGCTTAACAGAGATGACACAAAATAATACAACAAAGTTTGTTTTGTCTGTACAGTAGCTCTAGGAGAGCAGGCCAATTAATAATATTGATAAGTGTTAAGTGTCCCCAACTAAGCAAGCCAGAGGTAACCATGGCAATGAACCCAAACTCCAGCAGGTGACAGAAAGGAGAAAAAATACCTTAGGAGAAACCAGGCTCAGTCGGGGGACCAGTTGTCCTCTGGCCAAAACACAGTGCATGATTATGATATAGACAGCATAGTTCAGAAGTCAGATTGAGATATTTAATCACCATATTTAATCCAGTTTCGTCTAGTTAAAGATCGGATTCACAGGGGAGGGTCTGGTAAAGTCACAATCACTGTTGTGGCCGTGTCCATATGGACCAGATCCGGCTGACCATGATAACCTCGGGATAAATAGAGACTAATATAAACGGATAAACTTCTTATGATGTAACTAGTGCATCAGGTGTTATGGGAATGTTCCCGGTTCCGGGTGACCTAAATTATACTTGACATTTTACATGACTTGAATAAAAGTCATTTGCTAACTTGAATAGATTGGTTTTCAGTCTAGATTTAAACTGACATATTGTGTCTGCTTCCCGAACAATGCTAGGAAGTGTTCCAGAGTTTAGGTGCTAAATTGGAAAGGGATGGACCGCCAGCTGTTGACTTTGATATTCTTGGTATTATCAACTGGCCAGAATTTTGGGATAGCGATAGACGTGAAGAACTATAATGTGTTAAGAGTTCAAGTAAGAAATCCAGCTGCTGCGTTTTGGACCAGCTCAAGTTTGTCAATTAAGCGTGCAGGGCCGCCACCCAGTAGATCATTACAATAATCTAGCCTTGAACTCATGAACGCATGAACTAACTTTTCTGCATTTGTCGTTCAAAGCATATGTCGTAATTTAGATATATTTTTAAGATGGAGGAATGCGGTTTTACAGATGGTTTTACTGATTCTACACATTGGTGGTGGTTGAGAAGATTCATCCTTCCATATGTAAGCCACTTGGGTGCTGACGAAAGGGCTGTATAAATGTAGCAAACTATTTTGATATCAACATTTCAATATTTGTTAACTAGAGATTTGCAAAAAATTGAATTATTTACTCTATTCTGTAGTACTAAACATGAGTTTTTGAAGAGGTTCATGAAATACATGGCATCATTTTACTCTGTTTTTAGAGCGATGTGTGGTCTCTGGGTATCACAGCTTTGGAGATGGCAGAGGGAGCGCCACGTAAGTTTACATGATTCCTAGGAATATTCTGGCTTTTTTTAGAATATAAACTCTATACTAACTGTATACTTACTAAGTTCTATATGATTTAATAGTTGTTTGTTTGCCACTTTTTTCCACAGCCTTATGTGATATGCATCCAATGAGAGCACTGTTTCTCATTCCACGAAACCCACCTCCCAAACTAAAGTCTAAGAAATGGTAAGATTGCTTTCTTTTATTATAGGGAGTCAGCTAGAATGTCTTTAAGAGAATTTCCTTCTCAGACTTTTTGTTAGTTCCAATAAAGGATTATTTTGTAAATTTTAGTGGTGAACAGTTAGGAAGTATTTTTTTTCTTTGTAACTGTACTCAAGTACGTTTTCAAGTATCTGTACTTTTATCAAAGTATTTTTATTTTGGGAAACGTTTACTTCACTACATTCCAAAGCATAATAACATACTTTTCACTCTAACTACACATAACTACATTTCATAAAAACATGTCGGTCCTCATTTTTTTTAACTGAAGAAATCATCACCAGATTCATAAAAGAGCTGATTCTTTTCAACTGACCTGATAGATAAATCATAAATCGCATTGAATTTGTGAATTGGAACGATTCGATTGCATCTCTTTGCATAGTGTTCTTAAAATGTAAACACATTTTACCCTATGTATTATATTGAATGCTTATATTTGTCAATACATACAATACATGTAATAATATTTGTTTTTCCTAATTTTTATGCACTGCATGGTGTATTTTATTATTTTCCTGTGTCTAGTACATTATACCACCTCCCTCCCTCCATGTATTTTGAGTTGCTACTAAAAATGTAACTCAATGGCTGTAGTATGTTTTACTCTTAATACTCGAGTACATTAAAAATCAAGTACGTTTCTACATTTACTTGAGTAAAAGTGAAACTAATATTTTAGTAGGCATCTATAGTTTTATTCAAATACTTACTATCACGGTGACGATAGATATGCAATAAATCTGTTTTTTGTTGTCCTCAAGGTCTAAAAAGTTTCTGACATTTGTGGAAGGTTGTCTGGTGAAGAACTACCTCCACAGGCCATCCACAGAGACCCTCTTACGCCATTCCTTCATTAAAGACCTTCCCAATGAACGACAAGTACGCGTCACGCTCAAAGATCATCTGGACAGAACCAGGAAGAGGAGACGAGAGAAAGGTGTGAGACTCATAGTCCTTAAGAAGAGACTTATAGATTACTTAAGTTGATTCATTTCACTTGAATTAATTAATTCATTCATTCTGATTTAGACTGTCTATGACTTGGGTCATTTCAGATTACACTTTGCGCATGCCTGAAATGTCCATACTGTTAAAAGCAGTTTTAATAACTCTCACACACTCATTGAAAACTGTCCTAGTCCTGCAGGCAACATTTTCTGAGCACCTCTCCACCACTCTTCTACTGCTATCTGTGCGAGCATGAGAAAAATCTCCTAATTTACTGGTTGAACGTTAATGTTGACAGTAATAGTGATGACAACAGACATTAAGTTAAATCATGTTTTGCGCCCTCGCCTATGTAATTGAGCTTTGATTAGATGAACAACATTAAAAAAACATTATTCAAATGATAGTGTTATTTGCTCTTGGTTTGTGCACCACTTGTTTCAATTAGTTTCAAGCTCTGTTTTTGACCAATCTTAACAGAGGGAACGGAATATGAATACAGTGGAAGTGAAGATGAAGACGATGCCATAAATGAAGATGAAGGTGAACCCAGGTATGTCTTAATTAGTATTTCTGCCTGTGTGTTCTTATTTCCCTGTGTGACGTCATAAGTCCCCCAATATACAGACTTGTGGAGCTTGATTACATAAATTATTTGTTTATATGCCGGAGGACGTTTTAAGCTATGAATCTTGCAGGATGTTTTAATGGTACAAAAACCTCTTGCATGTCAAAAGATCAAGGCAAATTTGATTTCTCATGCCATGACCCCCTTTAATGAGACAGAGCAGCAGGTATTTAGATACTGATACACATCTGATTTACACTTTCATTTGTGTCACGATGAGTGTTTTGACACCTCAATAAGACAGAAAGAGAACTGATTTTGCTGAGATTTGTGGCTTTCTGTTTGCACGCTTCAGCTGTGTACATTTTTTTTCCATAACTTATTCATTTCTTAAACAGTGCTTTAAGATTTTTAGGTTGGTTTAACAGGATATATACAGTAATTGAATAAAGTTGTCAATCTTCACTGCAGAAATTCTAAATTAAATATAGATAAGGGCAGTGAGTGAGTGAGTGATTTTTCTCTTTTTCTTTAGTTTTTTCATTATCCTTAATGATATATATTAGGCTATCACTTTAAGTCCTGTCGCACTTGACGCGTATCTCACATGCATCACATTTTCTCACAACTATTTACATAGTTCATTTAAGACTTCACTTAAATCATTTGAGAACGTACTTATCGCGAGGATACTCCAAGATGGGCATTTTTGTGATACTCTACAAGATGGGCATTCACAGATGTTTGTGTCTTATCATGCTTGAATGGTTTGAAAACATTTGCATGAATAAGAGCATGGTCATATAATGTAATGTTAGCAAAATAGTAATGGGGGGAAAAATGGATGCTGCGTTAATTGTATTAAATATTTTTAACGTTAAACTGAAAAAAGTTAATTGCATTGAACTAATTTAAATAGAATATAATATGTAAAAAAGTTTACTGTGGCTTAGTAAATAAATTTAAAACACAAAGCTAAACAAAAATAAAATAACAAAAAAACACTGTTCTTAATTTTCTAGAAGTAGTTAAAAGACCTTACTGAATTTGTGTAGTTAATTAAGAAAAGTTAGACCACCATCTTGCTCTGACTTGAGTGACTTGAACATACCTGATGCCATAAACACGACTTCCCAGCTCATAAATATGAACTTCCCAGGAGGACTTCAACGCAGCATAACACTTTTTAATATCTAGCACATCCTAATCTTTATGGTCTCATTCATGTAATAGTACTGTGATATGTGTAAATATTTATATAGCAAAATCTCTAATGATAGATATACATTGTATACAGCATCCACAATTACTGTGGACAAAAACTGTGGCCAAAAGTTTTAAGACTGACACAAATACTAATTTTCACAAAGTCTGATGATAGTTTGGGTATACTCCAGAATCTTATGTAGGATAAGATTCCCAAGCGGATCATCAAAAACTTCAGTTGTTGTGAGGAAGTCTATCAGGGCGCCCAACAAAGTCCAGCAAGTATCCAGGACCATCTCCTAAAGTGTATTCAGCTGTGGGATCAGGGCACCACCAATGAAAAGCTTGTCCAGAGAAGAATCAGCCATCAGCCCTGTCATACCAAAAGTAAAGCATCCTGAAACTATTCATGTGTGCGGTTACTTCTCCGCCAAGGGAGTGAACCAGCACTCACAATTTTGCCCAAGAACACAGCTATGGAAAAATAATTCCTCCTCCAAGAGTAACTTATCTCAATCATCCAAGAACGGTTTGGTGATGAACAATGTATTTCACACCATGATGGAGCGCTTTGCCATAAGGCAAAAGTGATAACTAAGTGCTTGAGGAACAAAACATTGAAATTTTGGGTCCATGGCCAGGAAACTCCCCAGACCTTAATCCCATTGAAAACTTTTGGCTAATGCTCAAGAGGCGGGTGGACAAACAAAAACCCACATTCTGACAAACTCCAAGCATTGATAATGCAACAATGGGCTGCCATCAGTCAGGATGTGGCCCAGAAGTTGATTTACAGCATGCCAGTGCGAATTGTAGCGGACTTGAAAAAGAAGAGTCAACACTGCAAATGTTGAGTCTTTTCATACACTTAATGTTATTGTAATTAAAAGCCACTTATGAATGCTTGTAATTATGATTCAGTAGACATAGTAACATCTGACATCAAGCTTTAAAACAGTGAAGCAGAAAATGTATATTTGTGTCGTTCTCAACTTTTGGCCACGGCTCAGTTAAGATCAGTGTTCATTACTACACCATAAGAAAGAGACTAGGCAAAAATGGCCTACATGGGAGAGTTCCAAGACGAAAGCCACTGCTGAGCAAAAAGAACATTAAGGCTTATCTCATTTTTGCCAGAAATCTTGATAATCCACAAAACTTTTGGGAAAATACTTGATCTTTCTGGAAGGGGTGTAAAAGTAACACCATATTTCAGAAAAAGAGCATCATACCAACAGTAAATATGGTCTGTGGCTATTTTGCTGCTTCAGGACATTGCAAGTTATCGCAAACGCTTTATTGCAGTTATTGCTGCTAAGGGTGGCCCATCCAGTTATTATATTTAGGGGACAAGCACTTTTTCACACAGGCCTATGTTTGGATTTTGTTTTCCTTAATTTAAAAAATGCATTTTGTTTGAGTAATATTTAAATTTGTTTGGTGATCTGAAACATTTAAGTGTGTTAAACATGCCAAAAAAAGAGAAGAAACATGGATGGGGGGAAAACTTTTTCACACTACTGTACATGCTATGCTGATGAAAATGACCTGCTCTCCTGGAAAAGCATAATTGTGTTCTGCAGGGTTAGATAATGCAATGGTTTGCATCAAACAGTGCTGAACTGCATTCAAGTGGAAATGCAACAGGATCTGTTAGTTCTGCTCCGTTGTTCAGCCTAATGGCTGAAAAACTATGGAGTGTTTTAATAACCTGCACTAATAAAGCGCTAATAATAAGACCAGAAAAGTGCATTGGGAAAGTAAATATTGGTATAGATTGTATGTTGACTTGAGAGGTGAGATTTAGATTAGTGAACTATAGTAGATGACTCTGAAGGCTAAATGATAACAAAATGGCATCATCAGCAGGCAGCTCAAATGATGTTTGTACAACAATAACCAACTGTTACGTAACTATAAGTTGATTTGTGACCCATAAAATTATTGTGGTCACTGAGTGTCACCCGTCGGGTTAATGTGCTCTGTCAGTAGTCTCCACATGCCAGATGGCATGAAAGCCCTGAGTGACATTTTGTACAGATTTGTCAGCATTGCCCTTTTCTTAGGTTTGGTCATTTTTCATGTAATTTGCCTTGTGTACCGTCTAGCTCTATAGTGAATCTTCCTGGAGAGTCCATGTTAAGACGAGAGTTCCTGCGTCTGCAGCAGGAGACAAACTCACAAACACAACTACTCCAACAAGTACATAACCAAGACAACTACAAGAGACAACTGCTCGCGGACCGACAGAAGAGAATCCAGCAACAGCAGGAGGAAAGACGACGCCTCGAAGATGTAGGAGAATTTTTCTTTTTCTTTCTTTTTGTTTGTTTGTTTAAAGATTGTGTAATGAGTGCATGAGTATATTTCAGGCACGAAATTGAAAGTGTTTGTGCTACTCTTCTTTGTTTTACTCTGCAACACCTGGCTTTGTTACGATTTTAGGGTTTGTTTGCTTTGGAATTTCAGTGTCCTTTCAAACTTTTGAAAGTGATGTTGTTTATGTCAGTTGTAGCATGGTTTACTATAAGTTCTTTGTCCTTTATTCTGCATTTCTAAATCTTTTAAGTCTGTATTCTAGCAGTCAAGCGTTTGGAGACATTTGAGTGAAGTTGTTTTTCAAAATTTTAAAAACCCCTTTCCCTGAAATTCCTTTTGTTGGTGAAATCAAAATTGCACCATCATGCAAAAGTCTTTACAAACGTATTTTTATGTATTTAAAAATCAGATGAGTTGAAACAGAAGTTAAGGAAAAGCTGGATTGGGGGTGCTCCAAGCGTCCAAGCTTGGAAAGTGTCCCAGCTTTCCTGTAGCTCAATCAGTTAAGCATTGATGTTTACAACACTAAGGTCATGGTTTTAAACCCAGGGAAAGTAGGAACTGATTCAATGTGTTTCTTTGAATGCAATGTAAGACGCTTTGGATAAAAGTGTCTGCCAAATGCATAAATGTAAATGTACATACATTTGAAAGCTGGAATCTAGACCATTTGTGTTATTTCTTTACTATTAATGTATAAAACAGTAAAATTAAGAACATGTCAGTTCATAGCCAATGTGTTTGTGTTTGGAAAGCACCAGGAAAGGCTGTTACACGAGACCGGACTCCAGTGGCCAGAGCTTCAGGAGATGTTATGGCAAGAAGACCCTGATATCCCAGAGAAAAGCAAAAGAAATCACAAGAAACCGGTTAGAGTTTATAAATTGAATTTTCCTTTTTCATTAGAATGTTTTGTCAAACAGTTACAGTCTACAATGCTCTAGACTATTCTAATAGACTATATTTTTTATAAATCATAGTTATGTATGCATTCATCACTACGTGTGTGTGTGGTTATTGTGCATTTCTTGAATATACAGTGTAACTCAAGGTCAGGTTGGTTCATTTTCTCACAGCAGTTCTCACTAACTTGACAAGTAAATGAAATCAAACTTATCACTAATCAAAATGAATCACACAGCATAAATGCCATCATTTATGTTATACAAGTAGCGTGGTTTTAAATTTCCCATTCTGTGGATTAAGTTAAGAGAAATTATTAATGAGTTGTCAATGCAACAAGTGGGCGGATTAGACATTACTGATCTGTAAATTCATACAGAAATGTTTTATCTCGTGGGCTTTTGATTTTATATTTCCTCACATTCATCTTTAACTCTTGTTTGTACTTTTTATGCATGATAAGACATGCAAATTTATTTATAGGCTATAGCTCATTTCCCACATGCACAAGTAATTTAGTTTTCGCTTTTAATTAGTTTAGGCTTCCTGTTTATAATAAATATTGTTTATAATAAATGACACTATAATTAGTTTATTTTATACTTACATTTTTCATTCTTGTTCTGTATACCGTCCAATTTGAGTAATTATTGTGGAGTGAGAGGAACTAAAATACATTAGTGTAAAATGTTTGTAAAGGTTTAGTTTTTTTACCAGTATTTTACATTTATTTCTGAATGTAATAATAAAATCTATACCAAAATTGTATACGACTATGCAAACTATCTTTCTTTTTGTTTTTCTCTCACAATGCAATTTTTTACCTAGTGCCACTTATATTCAAGTGAAAATATGGCAATTCAACATTTTGAATGTGTCCAAAACCTTATTTTCCTTCATGCTGTCTGTACTAAAGAGCTACTGTTATAAATGTTAACCTCAAACCTCACCACTGCTTTCCTGGTGTAATGTGCTGCTGTTTGTCTTTCATTCTCATTGGATTTCAGCCCAAAGACATTGAACATCACAGGATTGATGTTGAATCTGCATCTCTAAGTCTTTTTGCTGAACAGGTAAAGCCTTCTTTAATATTGAACAATTTAACAACAACTGCGTGATAATGCTTGTTATCCATTGCCACTGAAGATGCATGTTCCATTGACTGATTATGCATGCTTGAAATTGTACGCTGACATAGAGACTATGCGCAATTATTTTACTTTATTTTTGAAAGTCTAAGTTACCAGGAGTGCTCCATTTCCCAAAATCCTAAGTAGAACCATTGACATCAATTGTCTCTGTGATCAGTTTTGTTCACAGTTCTTTTGAGAATTGCAGCCCAAGTAAGATTTGAAATTTCTCAGCACTGGTATTGGGTAGTAGCAGCAAATATACAGTAATACCTCGGTTTACGAGCGACTTGGTATACAAGCAAATCGGTGTACGAGCATGGAGGGTCGAATCGGTGTACGAGCATCGTATTGGTGTACGAGGAAAAATTTCCCTCTCCCATGCGCGTTTTTGTGTGGAAAAAGTCCTAACGCTCAGCATCCTTGTGCGCATTTTTACATGAAGTATCCTAATGACAGCCTCTCATAACACAGTCAGGAGGTTCCAACCCCTTTATAACCCCTTAACTCATTCATTGTCTGCATCATTCACCACAATGATACTTTTATAAGTGATTTACAGAAGTTTTTACCTCATATTCTAAACATTAATTAATTGTTTTCGCTATTGTTCAAGTAGTGAAATATACACATAGTACCTCTAAGCAGTAACTGTCATGGTTCATGAATTCAGTGTCTCCTAGTTCTGCCTGAGTTCCACCTGATTCATCTCTGATTTATATCATCTGCCTAGCTCCCCGCTTTCTTTCGCGCTCGTTCGTTCGTTTGTTCTCTCGCGGCTCCCGTTCGTTTGTTCTCTCGCGGCTCCCGTTCGTTTGTTCTCTCGCGGCTCCCGCTCGTTCGTTCTCTCGCGGCTCCCATGCTCCACGACTTTAACTCTGGATTATCACTTCGTTTGTTTTCTGCACTATTATAATAAATTCACTCAATTGCTATCATCCTTGCTTTCCCCGCTCCCCCCTCCTCTCTCTCCTCCAAGCAGGCTGCTCAAACCTGAAGTGCATTACAGTAAATTGTCAAGTATTTTTAGAGTTTGTCAATTATTAATTAGTATTTATATGAGATCTTAATGGTTACAATTTTAACTGCAATTAATAGGGTAAAACCCAAAAAATATTTAAGATGGGCATTTGTGGTCATATGGAACAAATTAATTGATTTTTAGTGCATTCTTATGGGGAAATTTGTTTTGGTGTAAGAGCATTTTGTTTACGAGCTCGCTCTTGGAACGAATTAAACTCGTAAACTGAGGTCTTACTGTATTTGTATAGTGAGGACTAAGCTGTTAATCTGACTGTTGTTCCAGGCAACACATTTTGTACAATCTTTTTCTCTCTCAAATAATACTGTATTTCATGTCTATTTAGTAGGAGTGATATTTTTATGTAATGAGCAGCTGCACTTCATTTTGGGGTCCTGATCCCCAAGTCAGGGTTTGTTTTGTGATAATGATATCCTTTCCTAGTGATGTGTGTTAATGTGTGTCTGCTTATCTCACACCATTAGGCTCAGGGCAGAAAACCCCAACGCACGCTTCCACGAGATCAGTCACAGCTGCTGTCGCTGCAGCACGATAAAGGACTTCAGCAGAAGAGCACTAGAGCCACCTCACCGCAGGATGGGGTAAAACACACTGTTCGGTTTTAGGGTGTATCATGGTATTTCTGTCACCGTGTCTACATTTGTTTAACAGTGCATGTTGATTCTGATTGCCCTGTTTGTGAAACTCTGACATTCAGCTGGCAGGTAAACTGGAATCCCTTGACACCCATCTTGTCAATCTAAATAATATTGCTGTCAGGATTCCTCATGTTCAGTCACGTCTGGGATCAGGAAGCAACTCCAGTCCTTGCACTCCAGCACTCCAGAGAGCTTCCAAACAGCCGGTACGAATCACAAATTTGACAACTGTCACTAAATCTGTTATTAAAGAGTCAAATTGTCATCTTCTGCAATAAAAGACCTTGATGCTCTACGACAACATACTGTAGATTTCTGGATGCAGAATTTCCTCCCCAAGACAAACTGTAGGATAAATATTAACAGTAAAATGTGGTGAAGTACTCAACAGTAAAATGTGGTCATGTCTGTCAAAGCTTGTGGCTCTGGACAAGCTCTGGACATCTGCCTGAAGAATCCCATCATTTCAAATGAGAGGCTGCTAAAGTGTATTCCTGTTCCATTTCATCCTGAGTTTGAGTGATATATTTGATCAAGGTTTGTTTTATGAATCTGTAACCGTATAATGCAAACTGTTAGGGCAGTAAAATCTTGCTAATTTGTGAGCACAAGTTAGTTGTTGGAGATTGTTTATATAGAGGTCTACGTCAAGTGCTGATTCCAGCAACAAGTCGTCTGTCCGTGGCAAAGGTGGTTTACTCCATCTTGTATTTTCATGACTTCTTGATGTTTTTGAAAATGGCATGCTTAATGTAGAAGAGATACCTTTCATAGCTTGTCAGTTTATTGCATTGTGTGTGGTTAAAGTCACAGCAGCAAAACATGATCTGATAGAGGGTGAAAAGGGTTCAGAAATAACCGTTTTAGTTGTTCTGTTTTTAGGGGAAAACCTTGACTAACATTATAGGTGGACATCAGGGAGAAAATGGCAGGATTAAAAAAAATTAGATATGAAAGTTTTTTTCTTGTTTTCTTTATTTGTTTTCAAGTTAATTCATATTTATTTATTTTGATAGATACATACAGAACAAAATTTACAAAGCTTTATGAAAGCCAAATTCACTCACTCAAACTATGATGACACACTAAATGTGCGATGACAGCATTGCATACTGGAAAACACATGGTCAGTTAAAGGAGTTAACTGTTAACTGGCTCTTAATTTTTTGTTGATTTCAGAACATGAACGTGTGCTCCAGTCGAGAGATCCATCACAGCAGCTCTATGTCTGATGTCAATGCTCCACTCTCTCCAACACAAGATGAAGTCTTCTTTAACCCTGATGATCTGCCGCCAAAGGTTTGTCCTTGACACATCATTTCAGTTATCAGCATGGGTTGTCCGATCTCCAAATAGAATAAATAGCATGACCTTTTTCAAAAGCAAAAAATGTAAACCTAAATCTATAACATACTATACCTTTCATTATAGTATTAATTCAATTTTCTTACAATACAATTTTTTTGCTGTGTCAGAAACATGTATATGTTGCAACTGCTAAAATTGCGGTCAAAACAGCTTCCTCTTCCAAAGGGAGGTGCCTTCCTTCCTATAATGTAACATATGTCAGGGGTGAAAGGAGGTCAAAGCTTTAGTCAGTCTGAACAAATGCTTAAAATACCCCCCATGAAAAAAAACTGGAGCAAAAATGAAGCAATCGGTTTATTTTTGCATTTATATTGTCTTAAGATTCCAGAACGAACAACATCAAAATTCAAAGACGTCACAAGCCATCACAGATATGGATCCAGGTAAGTTGTCTGAAATCCATGAAACGTTTTCAAACCCACATTAATTAGGCTCAAAATTAGTCCTCTGAAGCTCCTCGTTATTTTCAGACGAGAAACTGTGGCTGTTTTTGTTTCTTGACTTTCCATTAGTGGAGATCGTCAGTCTTCTCTGGACAACAGTGTTAAAATGTCCTACTCCACCAGCTCAACGAGCAGTTCACAGTCAGGTGTGTCTTTCTCTATCTCTAACTTATTGAAACCTGTATTAGAACAGAATAAGATCAGTTATTCAAGCATATGTCTTCTTTCACAGTCATGTAAACAATCTCATTCTTGCAGGTTACTGTATGCTGGATAGTCCAGCTCATCAAAACCGAAACGCTCAAAGTCCAGGAACATCACCATCAAGCCAGGTGTGAATCTTTTTCATATCTGATAATGTTTCAGGGCTTAAGCCTGGAAGCTTATGCACTTTTACGCAGCTTTTTACGTGGAGACTCTTTATTTCCCCAACCAAATCTCTATCAGTAAAGGCCCTTTTAGGGCAAAGATTTTCTGCGTGATTGTCATTAAGTTCGTGGCATTCAATTTAGAATGATTTGCAGGACTGTATCTTTGTTGGTTTTTAAAATGAAACTGTCGTCTTCTTTAAGGGTTTGGCAATGAAGTCGCTCTTCAGCCCATTAATGAAGCTTGCAGAATATTCTTCCTCCAGTGATGAAGATGACGAGAAGACTAGGTAATCTCACCTTTACGGTTTGCTCTCCTCTGAAAGTTGACAACTTATAAAACAATAAACAGGGTCAAAGATTACATATACTTCATGTCGTAACGTGACCTTAAGAGGTCAAGGGAGGTGCTAGAGAGATGCCAGTGAAGACCAGGATAGTCCAAAAGTGCAATTTATTCCTTACAAAATTCAAGACCAGGGGTGCTCACTACAAATATTTCTAATCAAATAAAGAAAAAAATGAAGAAAAAATAAACAAACAAAAACATAAATACACAACCGCTAGACTCAACGGACACTTGGTCTATATTACAAAGAACCAAATAAAATTTGCTTAAGCAGCACATGCAACAACTAACATAACTCACTGAACCCCCTTCCTCCCAAAGGCTGAAAAGATCTGATTTAAATACTCCAAGTTCCCGCCAAAACTAGAATTGGACCAAACCATTGATGTACAGGGTAACACAAAACACGCAAAAACATTGAGCTCAAAGGAATTAGACATCTACAGCAACACAAAATAAACATTCATAAAATATACAACTAGTAAACAGATCACATGAAATACTCCTACACAACATCTTTGTCAAAGAAACATTACATGTGAACATACAAAAAGACCCCACAAATGGTTCCTTCCAGTCCTTTAAATGTGTGACCCTGGTAGGCCTCGCCCCTTTAGGAAACCAGAGATCCTACCCGGAAGTAAACACGAGCACCCAGGCAACAGTAGATGGCAGAGGCGAGTGTTTGCATTTGTCAACTTTCAAATAAACGGTATAGTAGTTCAACTGTGTACTGTGGTTATTTAAATGAAACTAACAATGGAATTGGTGAATGAAGAGTGTGGTAAAATTTGATGACATGTGCACCTATCAACAAATATACACAACAGCACATTCATTTCCAAAACAGAAAGCAACCCAATGAATGATGCATACCATTAAACTTCTTGCAACATAAAATTGTTCTAATGTTTGACTGTGACCGTTACTGAAAAACTAAACATTGTACTCATGCACTCTTGTTGTCAGGACCCGGTGACGGTATAATTACTGCATCTCACCGTCACACACCCCCCCCCTAAAGTCTGTCACTCTTCCGAGTGGCGGGACAGAAAGTCAGCAATCACATTCAGGGCACCTGCCCTGTACTTCACCTCGAACTTAAACGGTTGCAGGGATAAAGACCACCGTGTAATCCTTGCATTACTGTCCTTCATTCGATTGAGCCACTGCAACGCTCTGTGATCAGTCTCTAAAGTAAACTCGTTTCCGATCAGATAATATCTCAGAGTGTCCAAGGCCCACTTAATGGCCAGCGCTTCCTTCTCTACAGTAGAGTACTTAGTCTCTCGGGGAAACAGTTTGCGGCTTATATACTGTACAGGTCTGCGGCACTCTCCTTCGCCTTGTAGCAAAACCGCTCCCAGACCTACCCCTGAGGCATCAGTCTGTACAGTGAATGGAAGATCAAAGTTTGGGCTTTGTAAAATGGGATCTTGACACAAACAGTCCTTCAAATCATCAAAGGCCTCCTGACATTTGGGAGTCCATACCACTTTCTGTGGCTTGTCTTTCTGAGTCAGGTCTGTTAACACTGCCGCTCTAGTGGAAAAGTTAGGTATGAAACGTCTATACCAGCCAAGCAAACCCAGAAAAGATCTCACCCTCTTCTTTGTTGTTGGTGGGGGGCAGGATCTTACAGCATCAACTTTGTCGACTTGCGGCTTTATCACACCTCCTCCCAGAACATAGCCCAGGTAGGAAACTTCAGGTTTCGCCAGGCTACACTTTTTGGCATTGACCACCAGCCCTGCATCTTGTATCCTTTGAAACACCTCTGCCACGTGTTGTAGATGTTCCTCCCAGGATGCACTGTAAATCACAACATCGTCAATATAGGCAGCTGCAAAGTCTTCAGTCCCAGAGAGCACTTGATCCATCAGCCGCTGAAACGTAGCTGCTGCTCCATGCAGTCCAAACGGCATGACCTTAAAATGATATAGCCCAGATGGGGCCCTGAAAGCAGTCAGTTCTTTAGCTGTGTCAGTCAGTGGAACCTGCCAGTAGCCTTTACACAAGTCTAATGTGCTCAGGTACTTGGCCTTACCCAAACGTTCCACCAATTCATCGACCCTAGGCATGGGATATGGGTCAAACGCTGAGATGGCATTTAGCTTTGAAAAGTCAACACAGAACCTTAATGTACCATCTTTTTTCGGTACAAGTACAACCGGGCTGCACCACTCGCTCTTTGACGGTTCAATTACCTGTAGATCCAGCATAATCTGAATTTCCTTCTTCAGGTCTGGGACCAGTCGTGCTGGAACTCTGCAGAAGGTCTGTCGGATAGGGCCTTGTGCCCGAAGACGAATGTCATGCTGTGTCACCTCAGTCTTTCCAGGCCTGTCACTAAAGAGACCTTCTGGTATCTTAGCTTCCATCTGGCATTTCTGCTCCGGAGATAGATGGTTCAAGTTGGGTACAGTGGCAAGGCCTTTGTTGGATGGAAAATACTGTTCAATATCTTCCTCCTCATCCTCTACTGTCTGTGCCCATAACTGTTCTGCCACAGAAATCGGTTTGTCCAGCCATGGCCTGAGCAAGTTAACGTGGAACAACTGAGTCTTTTTGCGCCGGTCTGGCATGCTGATCTCATAATTGGTCTCTCCCACCTTTCTCAGTACCTCATACGGCCCTTGCCACTTTGCAAGCAGGCCATTGTCTGATGTTGGCAGGAGAAGCAACACCTTCTGGCCTGGTATGAGTGTCCTTTTCCTCGAAGACCTGTCATACCATGTTTTCTGCAGCTGCTGAGCCTTGGTCATGTTGTCATGGACGAATTCTGACATAGTGGCCATCTTCTCCCTCATTTTCAGAACATAGGATACGATGCTGGATTGCTCTCGCTGGTTGTCCCCCTCCCATGCCTCCTTAAGCACATCCAATGGGCCCCTTACTTGGCGTCCATAGAGCAGTTCGAATGGTGAATAGCCGGTTGAGGCCTGGGGAACCTCTCTATAAGCAAACAACAAGTATGGCAGCCACTGGTCCCAGTCCGAGCCTGTCTGTGATACAAATTTACGCAGCATGGACTTTAAGGTGTGATTAAAACGTTCCACCATGCCATCCGTCTGGGGGTGGTATGGTGTGGTCCTAATCGGCTGAATGCCTAACATGGCGTAGACCTCCTTGATCTGCTTGGAGGTAAAATTTGTTCCCTGATCTGTCAATATTTCTCTTGGAATTCCTACCCTTGAGAAAAGCTGTGTCAGAGCATTGACGATTTGTCTGGTCTTAACCTTTTTGAGAGGAAAAGCCTCTGGGTACCTTGATGCGTAGTCACAAATAACTAAAATGTAGCGGTTCCCTGTTCTACTCCTCTCTAAAGGACCAACCACATCCATTGCTATTCGTGTAAATGGTACATCAATAATGGGAAGACTAACCAATGGAGCCCTATCTCCTCTCTTGACCGGTGCAGTCAGCTGACATTCGGAACACGACTTACAAAAGTCCATCACATCCATATACAGCCTTGGCCAATAAAACCTACTGGAAACTCTTGCAAGTGTCTTTTGTTGACCCAAATGACCAGCCCAAGGAATAGAATGACCCATCTTTAACACCATAGCCCTTAACGAACTCGGAACTACCAATTGTTCTCCAGCACTACTCTGCCGATACAATCTCTCGTCCTTTAATATAAACTGTTCCTTGTCCAAAACGGCCTTTGACAACACTTCACGGTTAACTTTAGCAAACAACGGTTTTAGAGAAACATCCTGCCTTTGCAGCTCTACAATGTTATGTGGTACGACCTCTAAACTGTCATCACTAGGCTTGGGAAGCTCCTCAACTATTGCTGTGCCTTTAACCTTTTGCTCGCGCTTTTCACTTCTTGTTTTTTTTACTTTAACAGTTTCAGCAAAAGGCAGTGGGTCTGAGCACTGTTTTGACTGCGCCCTTGTGACTACCCTTATGTCAGCTACTTTCTTGTCGTTATGAAACAAATGTGTTAACACTGGTATGTCCCTACCCAACACAACAGAGTAAGGTGCCTTATCAACCACACCAACAGTCAGAAAGTAGGCTTGTCCCTCAATCTCTATTTCCAGATCGACAGTGGGATATTCACGCTCATCTCCATGAATGCACCGTACTTTCAAGCTGCCCTTATAGAGCGTTTGCACGCCTTCCAAGCATTCTGGTCTGACTAGCGTTTGGCTGGCGCCTGTATCTACCAAAGCTTTAAACCTTCTGCCCCCTATTTTTACTGCAATGACAGTGTCAATGTTGTGTTTTGCCTCATGCTGTGTGTCTAATGGCCTAGGAACATAGCAAAGATGTGAGTTACTGGCTGCTTGTACGGGGCATTCTGCCTTCTTGTGCCCTTGTTGACCACATGCATGACACTGAAATGGAGGTCTGTCTTTATATTGTCTCTCTGAAGTTTGTTGTCTTTTGTTGTTATTGTAGGTTTTAGCTTGCAAAGTCTGTGTGTTCAATACAGGACCCCTTCCATACCCCATCCACGACTTACCAGACGTACTGCTGGACTTGGCTTGAGTATACCCCAACTGGTAGGGGAAACGCCTTGCTGCAATGAATGTCTCAGCTAGCTCTGCGGCCTGCCTCGAAGTTGCTGGGTTATGCTCCTTAATCCACGTTCTGATCTCAGGATTGAGAACCTTGAGGAACTGTTCAAGAACAATGAAATCCCCAATCTCTGCTTTAGACCTTTGCCCAGGTGTCATCCATTTCTCATAAAGATCTTTTAATCTTGCTTGGAGTTCTCTAGGTGTTTCACCATCCTGTATGACGTTAGTTCTGAACCGCTGTCTGTAGATCTCAGAGTTAATTTCATACTTGATCAACACAGCTCTTTTAACTGCATTGTAATCCAACGTGTCCATGATGTCCATGGCTACATATGCAGCCCGAGCCTTGCCTGTGAGAAGAGGTACTAAATGTAATGCCCAGTCCTCTCTTGGCCACCTCCAAGCTTGAGCAATTCGCTCAAAGGTGGTCAAATAATGCTCAATGTCCTCATCTTCCTGGAGGGGTAGAATCTTTGGGCCTTGCCAGCTGATGTGAGAAGGTCCTTGCCACTGCCCGGTTGAAGCTGCTTGCGCTGATCCTGAGCCCTGGGCTCTCTGAATGTTGTCCTGAGTAGGACCTGTGGTACGATGCGTTGGCATTGCAGCAGTTGATGGTAGGGAAGAATCCTGAGCTGCCGCACCTCCCAATGACAGCTGGTCTTGTTTCTGCTGCTGGACTTCAGTTTGCAACTGAATGAACTGATGTTGTAAAGCACGCCATTTGTGGTCTTGTCGTTGGGCTTCTTTTTCTCGATGATCCTCTCTGGCTTCTTGTGTCTGCATAAATGACTGTAGCAACTTAGTCAGCTCTTCTATGCCTTCACCATGCTTTTTCTGTGGGGATGAGTCAGCACCCCTTTGATCTAGGTGTGATTCCTCCTGAGCCTCCTCAGATATCCTTAGCACTGTTGGTTTCTTGGGACCCATCCTGAAGTCACCACGTCACCCCCTACTGGACTGGACTGTCCGCTGCCACCATGTGTCGTAACGTGACCTTAAGAGGTCAAGGGAGGTGCTAGAGAGATGCCAGTGAAGACCAGGATAGTCCAAAAGTGCAATTTATTCCTTACAAAATTCAAGACCAGGGGTGCTCACTACAAATATTTCTAATCAAATAAAGAAAAAAATGAAGAAAAAATAAACAAACAAAAACATAAATACACAACCGCTAGACTCAACGGACACTTGGTCTATATTACAAAGAACCAAATAAAATTTGCTTAAGCAGCACATGCAACAACTAACATAACTCACTGAACCCCCTTCCTCCCAAAGGCTGAAAAGATCTGATTTAAATACTCCAAGTTCCCGCCAAAACTAGAATTGGACCAAACCATTGATGTACAGGGTAACACAAAACACGCAAAAACATTGAGCTCAAAGGAATTAGACATCTACAGCAACACAAAATAAACATTCATAAAATATACAACTAGTAAACAGATCACATGAAATACTCCTACACAACATCTTTGTCAAAGAAACATTACATGTGAACATACAAAAAGACCCCACAAATGGTTCCTTCCAGTCCTTTAAATGTGTGACCCTGGTAGGCCTCGCCCCTTTAGGAAACCAGAGATCCTACCCGGAAGTAAACACGAGCACCCAGGCAACAGTAGATGGCAGAGGCGAGTGTTTGCATTTGTCAACTTTCAAATAAACGGTATAGTAGTTCAACTGTGTACTGTGGTTATTTAAATGAAACTAACAATGGAATTGGTGAATGAAGAGTGTGGTAAAATTTGATGACATGTGCACCTATCAACAAATATACACAACAGCACATTCATTTCCAAAACAGAAAGCAACCCAATGAATGATGCATACCATTAAACTTCTTGCAACATAAAATTGTTCTAATGTTTGACTGTGACCGTTACTGAAAAACTAAACATTGTACTCATGCACTCTTGTTGTCAGGACCCGGTGACGGTATAATTACTGCATCTCACCGTCACACTTCATATCATATTCTTCTTTCTTTTCTTTTTTATGCAATGTTAATGTCATGGTTATCAGCCGTAACAGTGCCTTAAAGGGATAATTTCTCTCAAATGATAATTCTGGCATCATGTTGTTCCAAACCCGCATGGCTTCTTACTTCTGTGAAACATGCAATAACATTTTTTTTAGTCCTTAAAAAGGAAGTCGGTGGGCTCCAGTGTTGCTGGGTTACCAACATTCCTTCACAGTATCTTTTTAGTGTTCTACTGAAGAAAGACCGTCATACAGTTTGGAAATAACATGATGACATAATTGTTTTTGGTAGAACTGTCCCTTTCAGCAGTGACTGCAACCAATATAAACTCCATACCAAAATAATCCTGATATGATTTAAATGAATGTGAAAGGAGACATATGGTTGGTGCCGGATGGATAGGTCCCTGTGTCAAAGGTTATGAACATGTCGGGCTCTGCATGTCACTGAATCAAGACGGTGAATACCTCGCAATGCACATTTGAAGTGCCCGTGGCAGTCACATTTCTGCTATTCTGCTGATGTCGTACCAATGTCAAACCACATTAGCTTGTGCTGATTTTTTGTGGGTGGAAAATGGCTAGTTCTCGAACAGCCTGGAAAAGCTTTGTTTGGAGAAATCATGCAACTCTACAATTGAGCAGTCACATTTCCAAACAAAATGAACAATTACCTTTACAAACGAGACATTTATTCAAGTGTGCTATGTGTATACTACTTTGAAAGTAACTCTTATTTTTAGTTAAAGTTTAGTTTATACGTTTTATGTACTTATCAGTTATACTTAAACTCTGTATACCTGTCACTGGAAGTATAAATGGTATATTTGAGTATTCTATGTGTGTTTGTCTTAGTAGATTGCTCTTTTAATAGAGTGACTAATTAAATACTTTTTCACAAATATTGGTTTCTTTGAAGTAGTATTTCAGCATTTTTCTCAGTGCTATTATCCCACACAGAAATGGATACACATTTGCCTGATTTTATTGACTATAAATAAATGAATATTTCCTTATCAGGGTGTGACGGTATCGTAGCATACTTGTTTCTTTCTGGCAGTCAAATAGCAAAAAAAATTATTGAGAAGGGAGAGGGGGCGGGGCTGGTATGCAAATCAGTGCCCAAACAGAACCTTGCTGATCACATAAAGCACAAAAATAATCTGTAATTATAATGTTAAGTTCACTTAATGAAAGCTTATAATTATACTTGCATCATAAAAGCTATTAAACTGGTAGTTTAACTGAGCGTATGCTTCAAAGTGTATGTTCATATTCCAAAAAGTATATTACTAGTAAACTCAACAGTGCAATTATGTTCATTTGCAGTATAGTTGCAATACAAATGAAAAACTAGTTGTGTCTATAAAGTTTATTACTGTTACACTTAAAGTTATGCTTTTCGAGGGTCAATCTAGTCCTAAGATGTTTTGAAATAGTACACTTAAAACTATAGTACACATAAACTTCACTTATAAGGCGGCAACTTTGTTGTAAGGGTAAAACCTTTACTTTGATGGAAGGCTGAATTTGTAGTACGCTCCTTATCCTAAATCCAGACCTCATGCCATCACCTCATCATGTTATTAAATTTGTATAATATTAACTGATTGGAATTAATTAAATGTGTGGCCAATACTAATACTTTCTTGTATCTTATTCTAGTTGTTCAAGTGTTGTAGTTTGTTTTTGCTGCCTTGTTCACGGTCAAATAGGAACACATGTTTTCTTTGGCATCATCAGAATTGATCTTACTGTTGTTTGTCTAGGTCTCCGTTGAGCAATGGAAGGCCCTTGTTATCCGGAGGGCAGTTTAATGAAATAATTCTTCAGCCTCATCTCAGTGTGAAACAGCAGCAGGTAAAGTCACCTTCAGTTTTCTTGTTTTAGGGAACAGGCTGAAACGGATGACAAACATATCAGTGTATATTGGAGAGAAACCCCCCCCCCGAATGATCTGTGTTCATTTGCCTTTGATTTTATTGTGCTAGTGCTACGCATTTTCACCAGTGCAGATTGTTTATTGTATTTATTCATCATTCAATCCCTCCATTGTATACTGTAGCTTTTTCAAAAGTGTGATTTTCCTGTCCTAAAAAAATAAAATGGTTGTTCATGGTTCTCCAGCAGAGTGCAGCAAAGCCAACACACAACATCCACCAGAGGCCTTCTGGATCCCAGTCCAGCGACAGCTACCATCTGCCGGACCTCCTGCACAAGAGCCCCACACTTGAGCTCACCTCCCACCAAGACACCACTCACAGCTTTGATGTAGGTCTTCCTCTAGACGTCTTCTGGCTTTGTTCAGACCTCTGATAGCAGCAGTTTCATTTGAGAGTTTTGGTTTTGATGGATTTTCACAATTATCATCAATTTCAGTATCACACAGATAAACTACAATTAAACTAATTACTAGCAATAGTAAAAATCTTCAAATTAGGAACAAAGACCCTAACTGAAAAATTCAAGCACTAAATAAGAAAAACTAGGCATTTTGACATGCATTTTCCTAGTTAGATTGCAAAAAGGACTCAGTTCAGTATTCACACGGTCTATTAGCAGCGACTTCATGTGCTCATCTTTCAGACAGCATTCAGAAACAATCTCATAGAAAACGTGCATATATCTTTTTTGCAACAGTCTAAATCCTTTTATTAAATTGCAATGCTTAAGTGCTTGCCAACGACAAGCTTTCATGACCATGCAGCACAGCAATGTCACGTGAGCATAATCACAATAAAGACGCTAGTCCAAAATTAGTCATGGCTACCAGTATATCGCCTATCCTCAAGTTGACTAAATAGTTTCAAAGAGATTTTTGGGGTGTACATACAACCCCTCACCCTTTTTGAACATGCATGAATTATATAATCATGTTTCTAAGCGGATTTTGATAGAAAGAACAATGATTTGGTGGTCTACTTGATGCTTGTGTTATTCTGTATTTACAGAAAGTATTCTATAGCCAGCCAGGAAAAAGCATGTCCTCTTCCTCATTCTCCCCTTTTATTGATCCTCGTTTGCTGCTATCTCCACCTCAGAGTCCGCAGGGATACGACCAACGTGAGTTCATGTCTGATGCCCAGTGACCTGTATAAAATGTCATTAAACAGTGAATGAAATATCAGTGTATGAAACACCTGTATCTTAATCTCTGTCTCTGTCTGTCAGTGAATGGCAGATGTGAGCCATGCGTTAGACAGCCTCACAGGAAGGGCTCTGTGGTGAACGTCAACCCCACCAACATTCGACCTCAGAGTGACGCCCCAGAGATCCGCAAATATAAAAAGAAGTTCAATACTGAGATCCTCTGCGCTAGCCTATGGGGTGAGACAAGTTCACTCTTCAGAATTGCATGCAGTGCAAACTGTTGATATTAATAAAGATCATTTGCATGTTCCTCAAATCAAAGATAAGAACATAAATTAAGTCATTGCCATAGAAAATTAATCTTTAAAACCAATCACTGTGATGAAATGCACACTTCCTTTTATGATCACTTCAATGTTACTTTGACAGTATATTTAATTTCAGCTTAAATTAAAGTTGTATAGAGCAAAATGCCTTCTGTTTTTCATAATAATACATGATTATTTTTTTTTTTAAACATGCTGTTATCAAGAGTATTATTTTTAAACAAGGTATTGCATGGACTGAAAATGCTTTTTTATATGCTTTTTTGGTATAGTTGTGCTGAGGAAGAGGCTGATCTGTGTCTTTGCTCACTTTGACTGTTGTGTGTTTAGGTGTGAATTTGTTGGTGGGCACGGAGAGCGGCTTGTGGCTGCTGGACCGCAGTGGTCAGGGCAAAGTTTACTCCCTCATCAGCCGCAGACGCTTCCAACAGATGGATGTACTGGAGGGGCTCAATGTGCTCATCACTATATCAGGTACATACTCTACATAGAGCAATAGATATTATTCTTTTATTTCTACTAGCAAATAGATTAACAAAATAAAGAGTTTTTAGCAACTGACCAGGTAGAATTGACCAAAAAGAAAAAAAGTTTATCACATTGATAGGGATGGGATTCTAGTTGAATGAGTCATGCATAAAGCCCCCAAAAACACACGCGACAACTCTCTGAAATATTTTGTGATGTTAATGGGTTTAACAATTTTAAACCCCAAAAATGTAAATCATTTTTCACGTTACATGTCTTTCCAAACCTGTATGACTTGCTTTCTTCTGTGGAAAAGAGTAGAAGATAGAAGAAGAATATTTTAAATGTTGGTACCACTTTTGTTTCGTTTTGACATTCGTTGTTTTTTGTGTCTAGTTGAACTTGAAAAAAAACAATACGAAGAGTTCATAGAAGAGTTTGCTTAGAACCTAACTTTGAAATCCATTTCTTATTCTAAACATTGCTTATATTTTCCGTTATTACATTTATTTCATTAATTAAATTTTTTTCTCATGCATGATTGAACTCAGTGACTTCTATAAATACATCAAGTCAAGTCACCTTTATTTATACAGCGCTTTTTACAATGTAGATTGTTTCAAAGCAGCTTTACAGGAAAAACAATATAAACAAAGTTTGTTTGGCTGAACAGAAGCCCCAAAAGAGCAGGTGAATCAATACAATTGATGAATTTTAAGTGTTTAGTTTCCCCAACTGAGCAAGCCATAGCGGCAAGGAACCAAAACTCCGGCAGGTGACGTAACGAATGAAGAATAGAATGGAGAAAAAAACCTTGGGAGAAACCAGGCTCAGTCGGGGGACCAGTTCTCCTCTGGCCAACAGCCAAACAGTGCATGATTATTATACAACAATTCAAATCCAACATGAAGTCCAATTTGGTCCGGTTAGAGATGGGTTCATGATCGTCACAGGGGAGGGTCTAGTAGAATCATGGTCTCCGCAGACACTTCAGGGCAGTGCTGTGCTCGTGTCCAGGGGCAGATCCTTCATCTGATCTGGATACAGCCCGGATCCAGCTGACCATGGTAACCTCGGAATAAACAGAGACCAATATCAGCGTAGATGCCATTCTTCTTATGATGTATCGAGTACATCAGGTGTTATGGGAATGTTCCCGGTTCCGGCTTATCTAAATTATGCAGCCTAACAATCATTTTACATGATTTGGATTAAAAATGTATGTATAATGTGTTATGTGTATGCCAGGTTGAAGAGATGTGTTTTTAGTCTACATTGCCTTCACAATAATAAATTACACTAAAATATATTCAAATGGAAAATGTAGTCTCGGTAAATAGAGTAGACTTCTTTCAAAAACTAAAAAAAAAAAATATTATTCCCTGTTGTTTGTGTCTATAAAATATAGCTTGAATCTATTTTTTTATATATATATTTCTTGTGGAAAGGTAAGAAAAACAAGCTGAGGCTGTACTACTTGTCCTGGCTAAGGAATAAGATCTTGCGTAATGATCCAGAAGTGGAAAAGAAACAGGGCTGGACCTCAGTGGGAGAACTGGAGGGATGTGTCAGCTACAAAGTAGGTGAGTCCATTTTAAATATGTTTTTGTTTCAATGGACTTTACCAACAAGCATCAGTGTGCAATGTATGCAGTTTTATACTTACAAGGGCTAAACTCCTTTTAGTGCAGACATTCAAGGTAAGCCACTAAAAACATACTTATGAATAAATAATTTAGTTATAAACACTGACATTTACTTTAATACACTGCATTGAAATACTTAGTGAAATCATTCTAGCAAACCAGAAGAGACAGTGTTATCCACTCCTGTAGAGTAGCAAGTAGCCTGAAATTAAATGGTAAGTCTGGATCAAAAAGACTCGTCTTTTTATGGTGAATGGGATAGATATATTTGGAATCAAAGAATGACACACAACAAGAGACATTAGGTTTAGAGGTCAGCCATAATTCTGGTCAGGTTTTTTGCTCTAATGGAAAACAACATGCATTTAATATGCGTTTTGATTATCATTTAACTCATACTAACTTCTTTCAGTTCGGTATGAGAAAATCAAGTTCCTGGTCATTGCTTTGAGGAGTGCTGTGGAGATCTATGCTTGGGCTCCCAAGCCATACCACAAGTTCATGGCTTTCAAAGTAAGTCTCATATCCTAGTAGCCCAAAAATTTTGGGTCATATCTTTGAGGAAATTATGAGAAGCAAAAGAGATTGATATTGATATTACCACAATGCCAAAGGAATTACGTTTTTATTAGAAATGATTATAGAATTATATATTATAATTCTAGAATTATAAGTAATTATAAAATGACAAAACATTTGTGTATCATACAAGTATTTGTTATACTGCCCATAAGTTATGCTGATTTTATTTGTTTTTAAATCAGTTGAGCTACCGAGCAATTAACTATATTAGCCAAAATAAGTTTTAATTAATAATCTGCCCAAGTAATCATAATTTGTGTGAAAAGGAACTAAAGTGTTTGGTGTTTTACTGCCACTAAATTTAATTTAATCTGGAATCCACAGTGTTTACAAGTATAGGGTTGAAATTTAAAGCTTTCAACATGTTTCTGAGATTCCTGAGGAGGCAGTTAAAGTCATAACCATACTTTCCAATTACCTGATGGCTACATTTATACATTCCTCCATTTGAAAAAAGAATAGGAAGGTGTAATGATAGATAATGTAACTGGGGTGTTTTTGGAAATGGGTCATTTTTGAGTACGTGTCCTACTTCACTGCAGTCCTTAGAGACCTACTCTACTTTTGACATGAAGTTCTGCTGTTTATATTTATAACATTTAGATCAGGTTATTGTCCAGTCTGTTTTTATGGACATAAAAACATAGTGTTTACTAAATGCCTTTGAAAGCATGTGTTTTTTTCAAAGAAATTATCAGCTTGGTGTAGCAATGGGCATATTTTGCTGCTGAAGTTCTTGACAAAATAATTCAAATGTTAAAAAAAAAAAAAATTTAGATCTGCATCATTATAGATATGGGTCAGATGGACAACTTAGCCCATTGCATCACAAAAGCTTTGTGTGAGATCATTATGAGAAGACTCGAGTCCCGTTCACAATCGCTGGCCAAGGATGACAAAGGTAGCTAATAATCAAAGATCCGTTTAATAAAAAATAAATAGAATCCAAGATGGCAATGACACCGTTATAGCGTGTGTAGCGCACACAGTAACAATAATGAGCAATGAATGAGAACTCTTGAGGAACTCAGGCAAATACACAGGCAAATTATGACAGAATACAAACAGTTAATGAATGTCCATAGTAACAGATTGTGGCAGGAAAATGAACAAAGGGAAACGTGACTGAAGATAAACAAACTAAAAATCCATATAATTTATAATTTTATAACCAATAACATATAATTTTAAGCAAATTGTGTGTTTATCTTGTTGTCAGTCCTTCAGCTCACTGCCTCAGAAGCCCATCTCAGTTGACCTGACAGTGGAGAATGGACAGAGGTTAAAAGTCATCTATGGGTCTCACGCTGGCTTTCATGCAATTGATGTGGATTCAGGGACACCGTTTGATCTGTACCTACCCAGTCATGTGAGTATCCCAGCAAGCACTTGTCTACACCTGTACTAATACAACTGGTATTTTGAGTTTTCTTTTAAGCTAATGCTAATGCTTTTTTGGGTCATGCTAGGTTACTGAGTAAATCAAACATCCAGTGTGACCAGCTGTTATAATAAAGGGCCCTATGTTGTCTATATTGATGGTGGGACAGTGTATAGTGGATCTGTCACCACTGAAAATGATTAAGAGCATAAATTCACAAAAACACTTAACTGATACATGTGCATACTGTAATGCTGGGTTGAACAAAACCGGGATGAAGCAGTCTACATGCAGGTAGGTTTATTAACAAAATGATGTGAAACATAAATACAGAGCTGGTGCACACCAAGAAAACAAGAATATGAGCATCTACAGAGAAACATCTACTAACCCTGAACAATGGTAACAGGGTATAAAAACACAAGATAACAAGCCTAACAAGGAGAGGGTGGAGCTAATGTGAGAACTAATAAGGGTAACTATGGCAACAAACAGGGTAGCATTGAACAAGGAAGTAATCACAGTAACAATGGGGAACAAAACTCACTTCAAAACAGACAGGAGTACGGACCGGGCTCATGACATAGCCAAATAAGAGTGTCTTCCAGACCCTCCAAAGCAATCCACGATGGAATTGGAGTAGAGTGGAATGGAGGTCCATGGAGTGGAGGAAGGACTGGAAATGGAAGTTACCAGGACAGAGCACGTTGGACAAGTGGCTAGTATAGAGCAGGCTGGTCTGACAGCCAGGGCAACGCAGACTGGATTGAAGAGCACCTCAGTGGAGCTGAAGATCCCCACGGCAGAGCAGAAGACAACCACAGCAACTGCAGACAGGACTGAACAACACCATGGCAGAGCAGAGGACCACCACAGTATCCCAGAGCAGACGGAGCAGGAGACCACCACAGTTGATCTGGTGGAACTACAACAGGGCACAGAAAGGTTAGCAATAGCCCCTGGGGCCAAACGGAGACATGTAAAGGGTTTGTAACCTGCCTCCTTGGCCATAACAGGGCTGGTAGAGAGTTCAACAACGACCTTTGTGGTAATGTCTGTGCAAATAGCAAATTCACAAAGGACCTTTGTGGTGACATCAGGGATGATGTGAAACTCTGTGATTATCTCCATGGACACTTCCAGGCAGAAAGGAAGTTCATGGACACAGGAGTGAGCTCTGGGGCTGAAGCGGGCTCTGGACAGCCATGTTGTGGACAGGCTCTGGTGAGACAACCATGAAGGGATGATATTATGGCCTTGGAACCACTGGACTAGAATGAGTTGGACTTGGAAGAGTATCAGACTTGAGATAACCAGACTTGAAAACGCAATTTCACTCTGTAGCCACCGAAGCTTGAGGCACATGGGTCCCTCCAAAGAAACTGTTTAAGGTAAGGGTGCTCTTCGACCTTCCCCACAATGAAGGGGGAATGACTTGACAGTTGAGCGTAGTCCATGTGTTGTTAAATGTCACCCTCTAGGCACACATGTGATCTTAAGGGTTTGTTTAAGCCATAACAACAGAAGTCCTTAAAAAAATGCATTCTTCCGTTTTAGACAGTTAGAAAGAACACAGAACTGACCAGTGTAGTCTTCAATGGTGTGTCCTCTGACAAAGAAAAAGATGTCCTCTACAGATCGACTGACCGACACATGGATCCAGTAATGTCGGGTTTAACGAAAGCGAGATGCACATGCAGATTAGGTTTATTGACAAAATGATGGAAAACGAACACTGCCCCCTTATAGTGAACAAAATCTTAGTTGTCAAAAGAAGTTTGGTCAACTAAACTTGTATCAGTCATTTAGTCACAAAAGATAAGTCACTCAGTGACAGATCACTAATATGGTCGGTCCATGCGGCAATATGTCAGGCAGAAGATCCAGTGTTGGAACATTTATAGTGGGTAAAGAATGACCACAAAAAGGGATATTTCACCCAAAAATCTAAATTGTCCCATAATTTACTCTCCCTAAAGCCATCCTAGATGTATAAAAGTTTCTTCCTTCAGCCAAACACAGAGTTCTATTAAAAAATACCTGGCTCTTCCAAGCTTTATAATAGGAATGAATGGCACCTTCGATTTTGGAGTCCAAAAAAGCCCATCCATCCATCATAAAAGTAATCCATACGGCTCCAGGGTGTTAATAAAGGCCTTCTGAAGCAAAGCGACGCGTTTTCTCTGTTTAAAAAGGTTATCCCTGATAGCACAGAGCAGCTGAGACCTCACATCACAAAACCACGATTTTGTACCATACTGTAGAAGAGCAAATTTGCACCTTTACTTTGTCTCAGAAGTAATCAAAATTATCTTGATTTTGGGGTGAAATGTGACTTGGGTGTTTTTGTGAGACATAAAATCATCACACAGTTTAGAGAAGCCATTTATTATGTTCAGCATGTAGAACATAATCTAGTGTGAGAAAAATGGTGATATAAAGCTGCATTTCGCTCTATTCCTGACGTCCCCACACACCCACACAGCAGCATATCCTTTACAGTGAGGAAGAGCGATTACTGTAGTGTTCATCCATAGCTGTGCCACCCCCTCTTAGCATCGGCCCACACTCCAGTGAGGTGTCCCACATAGTTACGGACTAGTTCATCCTTATAATCTGTGTGTGTGTGCTAGTTTCTCCAAACTGATCTCTTGTCCAAAAATAACCATGCAGCCTTTGCTACATTCCCAAAGCATAAGCCATTGAAATGACCTGTTATTTGACAGTCCTATCCCCCCCACCCCAATAACAGGCAGTAGATAAATTTAGAGTTGAACTAGCGGAAAGAAACAGAATTGGAGGCTGGGCGGCACTAGCTCATGTAGTGTTTCATACGAACATTTTCTCATTCATTCCCTCCCATTCTCTCGTTCATTCTTGGTCACTTTTTTTCATTCTCACACACATTTCTTTAAATGCAATTGCATTTTTCCACCTTTCACGTAGTTGTTGTCTTTACTTGCACAGACTCATTAGCGATGTCTTTCCACACTCAAGCTGCTCTTTGCGTGGTGTAATTTTGCCTCTCCCACTTGGGGAAACACTCTCTGTTTGTGGCGGCGTGTGTTGCGCGGATGGCACTTATGAGAATCCCCCGGCAGAGGATAAAGATCGCTCTGCGGCTCTGGATGCCCGTATTGATGCTCAGGATTGTGGTGGCTCTACAGAGGGATGGCAGTACAGTGTGTGTGAATTTATTTCTGAGTCAGGCAAGTACAGTGGGAGGTGTGTGATTGCATGTGTGTGACATAGACATGTAAGTACAAATGATTGAGAATATCTATTCTAATGCTTTGCCATCATTAGATTTTTAGAAACGCTTAGAAAGTGTTTAGTTTTTTTTTTACCTAAGCCAAAGGTAACAGAAAACTTTTGATTTTAAAAAATGTTTAAACTCATTATTGTAATTAAATGAACAGAATTGCATTCACTTATTTGGTGGTGTGTGATTTAAAGATGTTGGGGGGGTATTCAGAATATTCTCTGTAAGTTGTGTCTTCAGTGGATGTACCCCTTCTCTGCAAGGGTTTTCAGAATGCAAGTAGCATTCTGAAAGGGCAGAGAATATCCAGACAAAAAAAGGGGGGGGGGGGGGCATAAACATTTTTGCATTATAATAATGTTTTAATGCAACATTTCTGCTCCTGTTTTGCCTGCAAAGTAAATTATTATTTTTTTATATATTGCATGTTCAGATATTCATATAACAAAATATTCTGGGCATGACATATTTTTGAAAATGATCAAAAATGCTGGCAGTGGCTGGCAACTTAAAAAGAAAACTGGCGGGGAAAGAGTTAGCATTTCATTTATAATGAAGCCCACTTCATTATTTTAATGTATACCAATAGATATAACTATTTTATAGATTTCTATAGATTTTAGACTAGCTCACGTGACATTGCTGTGCTGCTTAGTCACGAAAGTTTGTCATTTAAATGCATTTTTAAGCACTGTGGTTTAAAAAAGTGAATCAAAGGCCATGACTGAGCTGAAGACTAAGGCTGTCAGGGGTGAACAGCACCAGGGCAGAGCCATTGGAGTCAACAGTATGGATGAAGACCGTTGGACCACCATAACCACTTGGATATGGGACACTGAAATTGAGACAACCTAAGTTCAGGACTTACCGGGAGCCTCCTGGACTTGGGAACTCCAGGACTATCTGACTTTAGACCTTCAGAACCAGCGAACTTAAGGCTCCTCTGGGGGAGTTGCAGCGGACACCACCTCTGTGTCAGATGGGAGACTGAGCTGGAGTACGATGGATGGAACTTTGGGATCTCCAGGACAACAGGACTTGGGACCTTCAAGACCATCTTCAGCCTGCAGTTGAAATCACCATCATTGTGCCAGATAGCACACACACACTGCATGGCAGCAGCCATCATTGGAAGCACTGAAAAAAGTGGACGGACCTCCAGGATAACAAGACTTGGAGGAATACTGGATGAGGGATCACCTGACTTTGGACCTTCTGGACCACTGGGGGCTGCACTGGACACCACCGCCTCTGTGCCAGATGGAGACGTGTGCACAGCCCACAGCTAAAGCATTGTGGGCGCAATCATCAGGAGCACAGAGGAAAGTGGAGGAAACTCCAGGACCACTGGACTTGGGATGTCCAGGATTACTAGAATTAAGGTCCACCTTTGGGGGAGCTACAATGGACACTGCGTCAGACGAAGAAGTGTGCGCTGCCCACAAAGACAGGACTGTGGAAGCAATCATCATAAACACAGAGGACCGTGTAGGACACTGTAGAGTAGAGGACCTGCAGGGGGACGCTGCTGCCTCTGTGCCAGTTTGGAAAATGTACATGGCCCACAAACACAGATGGCGACAGCCATCATCGGAAATACTGAGGACAGTGGACAGGACTCCAGGACCACTGAACTTGGGACCCTAAGGATCACGAACATAAATACTTTATACATTATTAGACAAGTTACATTCATTTTATTAATGCTAATATGATTAAATCAATTGGTATTATAAGAAAGTTGTTTTTGTTGTTGTTGTTGTTTTTTAAACATTTTTATGTTTAGTTAAGGTGATTCTTTTTTGGGTTTTTTTCAGTTAAATTCCCGGAACCATTCATAAAATAATAGATATGCTGCAGAAATATTTTCCAATTACAATGAAAACTACTGAATTAAACCCGTTAATATTGTCACCTACAAAATGATATCTTTACATTTATTTGATTTTTATTTGATTTTATTATTGTTACTTATTTTATATTTTTGGTCTGGTTTGTCAATGGAAATAAAATCATCATTGATGATGTTGCAGAGAAAATACCTAGTGTGATATGTTTTGTGACAATCCATGAAATAGACAGTATGTAGAGTCATGTATTTTTGACTTCTGTTTGGAGAACACTGACACTGGATGAAGGTTGATCTGTATTTATTCAGGCAGTTACTGACAAAGAAATGGTAGTGTTCTGACTCTTTATAACAGAATATCTGTGTTTCAGATCCAAGGTCTGATTCGGCCACATGCCATCATCATCCTCCCCAGCAGCAGTGGGATGGAGTTGTTGCTGTGTTACGAGGATGAGGGCGTCTATATTGACACCTATGGCCGTATCACCAAGGAGACTGTGCTGCAGTGGGGGGAGATGCCTGCTTCTGTCGGTGAGTTTCAGCACTCAAAAAGCACAGCTGCATCATCTATGTACAGCAGAAGAACATTTGCTTGTAAGAAATATACAGTGTAGACATGCAATAATGTATGATCTATGATTAATGCAGATTTTGATACCTATGTGTTTTTTTTGTCTAAATGCAGTCTAGTCGTGATCTTATTAACTGCTCTTGAGGTTCAGTAATATGAAGTTCTTGTAAAGATGTGAATGAGATTCTAACTACAAAAAAGCAAAAGAAGTCATTTGGCTGGATGAGTCATCTTTCAGCCCACTTCCTACATATGAGCACATTTGTGTGTCGAGAAAGTCACAACAGTCCTGTTCAGACCAAGAATAATACATTTTTAAAAAGCTCTTTCTGAGGAACATTTGTTTCGGAACCTTGTGCATTTTCTCCCTATGTTTTTAAGGCATGTATGAACATGGCAATTGTGCTCAGATCTGCACTAAAACAATTGCTCTGAGATCAACTGAGGGAGGTGGTCTCGGTCCATTTGAAAATGAACTGTAGGACAGTTGGGTTGAGGTGAGGACAATGACACTACGGACCAACAAAGCATCGTCATTTATAATGTAAAATTTCTTATGTAAAAAGCAGCAGTGTCTAATTCTGTGAGTGAGCACATTGGTTATCGCAGTTGCTGACTCGACAAAGCCTTGATTCATACTCTGCATTATAAAACTGCATTATAAAAAGGGAATGATTTTGCAGGTGGTGGCCATAGACAATTGTTCTCTCCTAATTCTTCCTGACTGATTTGTTTTATGATCAGTTTTGTTTTGTTAGGGTTCTTATCACTGTCTATAGCATGAGGCAGTACTTGCAACCCAATCAGGTTTCACAGGCAGTCCTGCTCTTCCAGGAGAATCCATATGTACTGTTGTAGTTGTAAGGAGGTTTGATGTGTCTTCCAGCACAATTTCTAGAACCTAAAGACAGACACTTACACAAGAGCTGGATAGGGACATAGAAGGGCAACAACCCAGCAGCATGACTGGTATCTTCTCCTTTGTGTTAGGAGGAACACGAGGAGCACTGCCAGAGTACTAAAAAATGACCTCCAGCATGGTGTGCATGTTGTGTGCACGTTTCTGACCAAATTGTCAGAAACTGACTTCATTAGGGTGGCATGAGGGCCCGACGTAATTGTTTGTTTATTAGTTTCTGTAGAGCATTACAATAATCTAGCCTTGAGCTCATGAATTAACTGAATATGAATATGAACTGAATATTAAATGTTTCTCTCATTTGTCATTGAGAGCATATGTTGTAATAGATATTTTTTGAAGTGGACGAATAGGGTTTTACAAATGCTAGAAATATGGCTTTCAAATGAAAGATTGGCATCAAAGAACACACCCAGGTTTCTAACTGATGAGGACTTGACAGAGCAGCCATCATGTATGTTAGACAATATTTTAGGTTATTATGTGATGAGGTTTTCTATCCAATAATTAGAATCTGTTTTTATTAGTAGGAAATTACTAGTCATCCAATTTTTTTTGTATGTGTTATGTTGAAGAGATGTGTTTTTAGTCTAGATTTAAACTGACAGAGTGTGTCTGCTTTCCGAAAAATCCTAGGAAGTCTGTTCCAGAGTTTAGGAGCTAAATAGGAAAAGGATCGACTGTCAGCTGTTGTTATGTATTATCAACTGGCCAGAATTTTGGGATTGCAATAGACGTGAAGGACTATAATGTGTTAAGAGATCTCTCAAGTAGTGTGGAGCTAAACCATTTAATGCTTTTTAAGTAATTAGCAAGATTTTAAAATGTATTCGATATTTAAAAGGGAGCAATGTTAGCAGTGTTGACAGAACTGGGCTAATATGCTCATACTTCATGGTTCTAGTAAGAACTCGTGCGGCTGCATTTTAGTGAATTGGTATCATCAGCGTAACGGTGAAAGCTAATGCCATGCTTTTAATAATGATATTTCCCATGTAATGCAACAGTGAAAAGCAACAGTCTTAGTACTGAGCCCTGAGGAGCTCCATACTGAATAATGGTCAGATAAATTTGATTTGAACGATGCCAATGCAATTCCACTAATGCCAACAATTTTCTAGCCTATTCAAAATTATTTTGTGGTCGGTTTTGTATAAAATGCAGCACTAAAACAGTAACACTAACAGAGAGATAGAACCACGATTGGATAAGACCAAATTGTTTTTAACTCTGAGAGCAGCCTCCATATTATGAAACTGTCTGAATCCTGACTGGAAATCCTCGCAGATACCATTTCTTTATAAAAACATAATTTTTGGAATATTGAACATAATTTTAAGGATATTATCTTTGACAGAAAATATAGACTAAAGACTGGCCTGTGATTGAATACTTCTGTAGGATTGAGTTGTGGTTTTTTTAATAAGCGTTTTAATAATAGCCAGTTTAAACTGTTTTTGGTATGCATCCTAATGACCAAGATGAATTAATGATATTAAGAAGAGGATCTAAAACCTCTGGAAGCATCTCTTTCAGTAGATTATCTGGTATAGTGTCTAACATACAATCAATTATGCTGCTGAGCTGTGGTTGACCCCAACGTACCCGTATGCACTCACTACAATGTCTGGCAGGCTCCTGATGAGATGGTAGATGGTGTCTTGGGGGATCTTCTCCCAGACCTGACATCAGTGTGCTCCTGGACTGTCTGTGGTGCATTTATGCATTGGCAGACACTTTTATCCAAAGCCACTTGCATTACTTTCAAAGTATACATTGACATTCTAATCAGTTCTTGCTTTCCCTGGAAACTGAATGAATAATTATAATAATTAATAATTTGTTACATTTGTATAGCGCTTTTCCAATCTCCTCAACCACCACCAATGTGCAGCATCTACCTGGATGATGCAACAGCAGCCATATTGTGCCAGAACACTCACCACACACCAGCTTATTGGTGGAGGTGAGACAGAGCAATGAAGCCAATTAGAGTATGAGGGTGATTAAGTGGCCGTGATGGACCAAGGCCAATGGGCAGATTTGGCCAGAATTCAGTTAAACCCCTACTCTTGCGAAGTACATCCTCGGTTTAACATCTCATCCGAAGGATGGTGCTTGTTGCAGTACAGTGTTCCCGTCACTATACTGAGGCATTAGGACCCACACAGAGTGAGCACCCCCTGCTGGCCTCCTAACACCTCTTCCAGCAACAACCCTAGTTTTTTTTTTCCCAAGAGGTCTCCCATCCAGGTACTAACCAGGCTCAACCCTGCTTTGCAACCAGTCTTAGGCTACAGGGTGATATGGCTGCTTGAATGACCTTTGCGTTGCAAGCGCCAATGCTCTACTGTTTGAGCTACAGGAAAGGTTGGCAACTTGGCAGGTTTGGATGCTCCGGTACATAATGTCCCAGAGGTTCTCAATTGGATTCTGCTTCCTAACAGCAGTAAAGGAACCATTTTCTAGCATGTGGAGGTCTGTGCAACCCTCCAAGGATATTCAAGACCATTACTGAACCACTACCAAACTGGTCATGCTGGATGATGTTGCACGCAGCATAACGTTCCCCACAGCATCTCCAGACTCTTTCACGTCTGTCACATGTGCTCAGTGTGAACCTGCTCTTGTCTGTGAAGAGAACGGGTTGTAAGTCAGCAACTGTTCATCAAAGCAACTTGTAATGTAAGGTGATGTAAAGAAGGTCTGGAAAAATTACCTGAGGTAATGTTAATCTGGTGCTAATAGACTACCGTATTTTCCGCACTATAAGGCGCACCCAAAAGACGTGATTTTGTTCAAAAATCGGACGTGCGCCTTATAGTCCGGTGCGCCTTGTATGTGGGCGGAGTTCCGAAATCTATAAAATTGTTTTTGGGTGATTTTGATAAGCGCTCAGCTTGATTGACTGTCGGACCATTTCACACTGACACAGTGATAAACCAATCACAGAACATTATGTAATACCATATGCTTACCTCCTGAAATCTGACTCCTGGTGGCATATTCCCCTATCAATCGATGTTTTCACACAGCAAACACCCAGAACGCGCAAGCGGGGTAAAGTTAGTTTTGTTTTTTATATTCCTCACACATTCAGCATAAAACGGCAATAACTCTAAAAGGACTCACTCAAAAAAAAAATCTTAACAATGTATACTTATGGATACATATGGCTTAATGTTTCACAAGCTTCTTTTTCGTTATTTCCGCTAGATATAATGAGCAAGGAGCCGTAAAACCCGTTTGAATGTGAGTTTCACCTGAAAAGCTTGTCTCTTTGCCGAGATGTGATTAAGGGTTATTGCCATTTATCGTTGAATGTGTGACATATCGAAAACAAAACTAACTTTACCCCGCTGAACGAGCACAGGTTTTGAGTACTTAAATTAATACAAAGAAAACAAAATAATGTGTATAAAGGATGTGAGATGGATTGAAACTGTAAACTTCCTGAGCTTTGTCAGGATGAGATAAAGACACCAGCAAAACTGTTGATTTTCTTGAATAGCAGGAACTAAGCATAACTGAACTTAGCTTTCGTTTTTTTTAATACTTTTCTATTTTATATCATTGTTTTAATTTTTTTCGATTTGTATTCTTTATTTTTTATCACTTTTCATGCTTTTTTCGTTTAGTAAGAACTGTAATTTTCTTCAATAGCAGGAACTAAGCATAACTGAACTTAGCTTTCGTTTTTTTTTTACTTTTCTATTTTATATCATTGTTTTAATTTTTTCGATTTGTATTCTTTATTTGATCACTTTTCATGCTTTTTTCGTTTAGTAAAAACTGTAATTTTCTTGAATAGCAGGAACTAAGCATAACTGAACTTAGCTTTCGTTTTTTTTTTACTTTTCTATTTTATATTGTTGTTGTTTTGATTTTTTTCGATTTGTATTTGTTACTTTTGATCACTTTCCTTACCTTTTTTCGCCTGATTACCCTAACTTTCACTTGGCGCAGACCTTTTGACGAAATATCTGTGGAGGGACATCTGCTTCTCCTTTATCCACAACAACAGAAGCCTCTCCATCTCATCATTTATATTCGAACACAACTTCAATATAATCCTCACGCCCTTGGAAGGATTTACATTCTTGATAACATCGTTCTGCTTTAGGATGGTACAGATCGTGGATGTACTGCGATCATAAGTGTGTGCTAGATCTCTCACGCGGCACCGCGCTCATATTTATCCACAATTTCATGCTTCATTTCCATTGTCATCATGCGTTTCTTCTTTTCACTACCATCCTTACTACTTACTTTCTTAGAATTCGTCGCTATTATGAAGAATAATGCACAAAATAGAGAGAAAAATATCTACCGTATTCGCGGATGACTCGTACAAGTCAGTGAACACATGAAGTGAACGAGTGTCGGCGTCGGCCTCAGTACTCTAATATTTACTCCTATATAGAAGCAAAAATCTGCCCGAAGGCTTGCTCATATCTTGGAATACTCATATGTAGAGTCGCTCTACAGGAAAGCTGCATCTTCCAGGTGCTGCACACTGCCATGTGCTTCTGTCTAATCAAGACACCAGGAAAATTGCCAAGCTGTTCAATTCAGACACAGAAGATGATGACTTTGATTGATTAAAACAATGTGAGTGTATTGTTATACAGTATAATAAAGTTCAGAAAAACTCACTGTTTTGCTTCCATTACCTTTTTGTAGACCATATGTTTTACCGTGCGCCTTATAATGCGGTGCGCCTTGTGTACGGACTAAGTACAAAAATAGAGCAGTAGTCCAGACTGCGCCTTATAATGCGGTGCGCCTTATGGTGCGGGAAATACGGTAACTGTAAATATACGTTAATATTCCATAATTTCCTTTTTAAAAGTAGTTTTCCCTGATTTTTCATGTAAGCACTGAAGAATCATTCAGTTGCATTCTAAAGTGGTGGGACAAGTCTGTGGCAAATGTCACAATGTTGGAAATTGTTAAATTTTAAACCATGAAGGTGAGTCAGTGGATATCACAAGCGCAATGTGCAAATTTTGGGGTTTGAGACATCACGGCATAACTCTCGCTCAGTCAAACGAATCGTGTGAATGATCAATCATTGAACCAAGCGAATGTATTGTGCATATTTCACACTTTGTAGTGTGAACAAACAAGTCACAGTTCGATTATCAGACCGTATAGTGTGAGCGCATTAATCGGAAGCTGTGACTTTGACATGCGATCTACTTGTACAGTGTGATCTGGTAACATGAAACGTGAAATTGCAGTGTATTCCCACCTTTACTCGGGTTATTTAGATCTTACTGAAATGGCTCTGCTAATCAGCTGTGTGTCACCATTACCTAATGTTGTGTCCTGTTTTGTTACTACTTTGATATAGTATAGAGCAAGATTTAGTTTACAAATTTTTTATGTTACATCAGTCATTCACGGTAATGCTCGGCCAGCTCATCGGATTTATATGGTATAATCGACACCATCATTACAGTCTTTACAGTATGCAGTCGCTGAGAATCAGGAAGTTGTTCCGGAGTTGTTCATGTACTGCCTCCGGAGTTGTTCATGTTTAGCAGCATTGACCCTGTTTGTTCCAAATCATCTCCACTTGGTTTTTTGTGATTTACTCTAGAGTTCTTTACTCATGAATAGTTGACTTGATGTTGATTTGCATCTGTTTCTTTGTGTTATGGCAGCCTACCTTCAATCGAATCAAGTGATGGGATGGGGGGAGAAAGCCATTGAACTCAGATCTGCCAAGACTGGAAGTCTAGAGGGAGTCTTCATGCACAAAAAGGCTCAGAAGCTCAAGTTCTTGTGTGACAGAAACGATAAAGTAAGAAAATCTGCTTATATAATATCACATTTAGAAACACCAAAAATCTCTGCAAATAATTCTACCAGAACAAAGAACCATTTTTTTCAAGGGGTTGTCTGGGCAATACAAGCATATGAATGACTAAAATGTATGAAACATAAAGCATTGGGTATTAAGTCTACAAATGAAAAGCCTTTGTGTTTTTTTTGCAGGTGTTTTTTGCCTCCGTCCAGTCGGGTGGATGCAGTCAGATCTACTTCATGACATTAGGACAGAACTCACTCTTCAACTGGTGAACTTCTTATCACTAACAGAGGGTGCCGCTGGGTAAACGGATCCAAATTACTGTATAAAGACTTTGTTCACATCCCGTAATGAATCATCTCTGCAAATAAGATTCAAATTGTAAGTTTATCTGCAAACAACTTGAATACCATATCACTTCTATTAAAAATATCACATATTAATACATGTAAAATAGGTGATAAATTGCATCCTCTGACAGTGTTGGTAATTGATCTGTGCTTAACCCCAACACATTACCTTGTTTTCTATTTTTTTTTTTTCTATTTCTATTTTTATGTCAAATCTTGCAAAATGGACTTCATATTTTGTCTCTAATACCTAATATTTTGCTTTAAAATAACCATGGCTGGTACACGGTTTGATATGAAACCAATACTAATTAGCTAGTGGAACTGTAGTACTATTGTACTGTCAGATGTTATTTGGGGGATATATGCCGACAATTCAGAACTGAATTGATACAATAACTGTGCACTTTCAGCTTTCATTTTAGGGACTTTTCAGGTAAACAAATGTAATAATCAGTTTTAATTTAGTTGATTTTGTTTATTATAGCTCTCGCCATACTAAAACGCAAACTTAACTGAACACATAAAGGTTATATAAATAAAAGGTTTTCTTAGCTGTTGGTTGCAGGTCTTTTGCATGCAGACTAAACGTTCAATGTTTCCTCGACCATCTGTGAGAAGTCGAACCATCAATTTTAAATGGTTTTGTTTTATATCTTGTCCACATGAGAATGAAAACTGAATATAGAAATCATTCTGTACATTTGAGAATTCATCTTTTGATTACCGTCAAGCATTAAGGAAGCACCAGTTTCATCAGTGCACCACAATTTCCAAATTTCACAAATGACAGTTTGTTTTAGTTTAGCTTCCTTTTCAAATCTTTGTATTTTGACCTCTGGTTATTGCTAATCACAGCCTTTGATTCCTACTTCCACAAGTTATTTTTACATACATCTCCATAGAGCCATACATTTCAGACTCAACTAAAGTTTAGGGATGATTGATTGAATTCAGATAAATAAGTTCATTAAATGTCAAAATAGCTTATGTAACAATCAAGTTGGCTGACTGCGCGTTTAGTTGGCATATGTGTGAATCATTCATTCATTCATTCTCTGCAATACAGTGCTTATAAATTCAGTACAAATCAGGTTCTCAGTGTTCTGTGGCTTAATATGGCTTTTTTTGTTGAAGGAAAATTATGTAAAATTGTCGTCATTTTTTGCATGTAAAAGTAATAAAGTGAAGCCTGGTAGTGTGGAAAAATGACGTGGAGATGTGAATATGTCTAGAGAAGTGAGATTCTGTTGGAAAGCAAAGTAAAGCACCATGAAGTGGGAGACGATCCCATGAGTGTTTTGAAGAAAGTTGGAATGTTGGGAAACGAGTTATGGAGCTTGGGATACGTGGGATTCGTAACTGTTGAACTGATAATGTCTGGACAAGACTCTAAGCACTTGTGTTTGTAAAGATGCAATACTTCTGAACCATTCCTTGGAAATACAAATGTATGCACTTTGCATTTGTTGTATTACAGACTAACTTGCTGGTGTGAAAATAGAACAGCTACATGAACATCTCATTTGTGAAACTACAGTAAAATGTAAAATGGCACCTGGTCCTTGTTTAGAACAGACATTTTTGTGAGCGTGCGACACACAGGAAATGATGCTGGCTGTAGATCAGAAATCCAGAAGGATTATGAACATTTGCAGAAGAAGATCTATCCATTACAGTGCACTGATTTCATGCTGTAAAGTAGTGCTTCAGTAGTTCTCGCAGCCTTATCAGTTTAGTCACAGAATATCCCATCAGTTTGGGCGTAGACGAGCATCCTGATGGGTGGCAATGCTCATTTAAATCCTACTGTTCTTTTGAAATAACTTTCTCATGGAAAGGGTTTCTTTTTCATCCATCAGGACATGACCATATATTCTCAACTGTGCCTTAATGTGTGTTCTGACTTACTGGCATCTGACTTGCTCTTAGACATGATAACCCAATTCAAATGGTAAGGTTTGTACTTTTTTGTTTTAAAATTAAATGTCTTGACCAGTTGTTTTCTGTACTTTCACTTTGGTCAAACTTGGAAAGTCAATATTGTATATTACCTGCAGAAAAGATTTAATTCAAAGCTTTTTTTCTTTGTAACTGTATATTACTGTATATATATTATATATATACATATATATTCCTAAATACTGTGTTTTATAGAGAGCTATTGTTTAGCATAACAGGAAGTACCATATAATCAATAATGTTGCGCTTGTTAAGAGTGTAACAACACAAAACTGCATATCTGTATTTTGTGTGTGTGTGTGACTGCTCACAGTGAATCGAGCCAAATAAATGCTTTAAGAATGAATGTATGTCTTTTGGTTGTTCTTCCCAAAAATAGTTCATAAATGTGGTTTTCTTCCATTCAGCCTAATATTCTTAATTTAAAAACTTTTCCACTTTTAATTCTAAATCTCTTTTTCTTTAACTTTGGATCAACCCAATCCATCATCTACTATTTCATTTATGATAGTATATGCTATTTTAGCTGCTGAGATTTTTTATCCCACAGAACATTTTAAACTGCATTTTTGGGGGGGGGGGGGTTGTTTTAATGGAATTTCTATGCATTTATATATGAAATTTGGGAACCCGCCCAATCTGGCAACACTGGCCTCAAATGATTTTTAACTTCAGTAACCAGAAATAATCCGATCAATTGCACATGCCTCTGCTTAACCATGAACTGTGGTCGAATGCTGATGACGTAACAGGAATGAGCCAGGTGGGCCTACCTTCACGTGATTTATGATTGGTCGATTGACAACCTTAAATCTGATTGGTTAAAGAATATAAAACTGACCCAGAGTTGCTAGGAAAGTCTCAACCATACAAATGACGATTCACATCCTCGTAGGAGAAACACGTACTTTTTAAACGTTTGAAACTTTTTGTGCAAAGTTGCATGAATTGTGTTTTACATTTGAGAAATGTATGTCATGAATATATATATTTTCTATCCACGTTAAATAGGTTTCTTCATCTTTCTTTTGCTTGAAACATTGCAAAGTCTGTTCTGTTCCAGTCTGTTCTGGTTTCACATAAAAGCCTCTAGAAATACAACATATTAAATAAATTAAAATTATTGAACATTATCATTTATTTGAAAAAAAAACTAAACTAAATGGGATTAATAAAGCAGAACTCTCTTTCCTTCAAAAAATGTCCAAAACATTACAAGTAATAATTTGAATAGAAATGTCTTGGTGTATCAGATTTATTAAACTTTTATACATGGAGAAACTTAATGTTGCTTCATGCTTGTAATAAAGTTTGAATATTAAGGCAAGATGCATGTGATTAAATTATGTGACATTTTTTTAAACTGTTTCTATAAATTTGTTTTGTATTTCTGCTATAAAAATCTGTGAATCTCACAAAGAGTCTAGCTCACATTTCATATAAAAAACATATCTAATCAATTTTAAATATTTATTTGAAATATTTAAAATTAAAATTAGTTGTTCTTTACAAAAACAGCAAACTGGAAATTGCACAGCTATAAAGTGAAACGCAAACGCATTATGTTTACACTTGATTTTGTAAGTGGCCTGAAACTCTTTCACACTGACCCCAGGTCAGCAAACCATCTTTACGCCTTTATCCTCCATCTGCAGTGCGTAACTGAACCACTGTAAACCACAAAAACATTTATTAGTCATTTGCTACTACTTAAGTAGTAAGTAGCACAATCTTTGTGCGTTTCATTGCTTTATCCTGATCTGAATGTAAAAAGTTTATTGACCAATGGTCGTATAATTTAGTTAAAAGCATTTATGGTGAGATTACTAGATTTTCATGTCAGTCTGTGTTCATTTTGACCACAATCCATGCACTGTGGCTTTAATTCAGCAGAAATAGAGTAGGTGCAGAAACTGCATCCGTGTGCAGTGACACTCTTAACATTGGTGTGGAAAGATACACACACTGTACACAGAGTACGTGTGAAATAGGTGTTAGAGTCGAGATCCTTTGCATTGTGATCACATCCTCCAAAACTTTCGTCCAAAAGAAATAAATACACTTTAAAGTCATTGCAAACATTTTTTTTTATATACAAATGATGGCACACGCATACATACAAAACATAGTTTTTGCAATATCACAATGGGAAATGGAGGGTGAATATGCAAAACAGATTTTTTGTTTTGTTTTTTGTTTATTTGTTTTAATACCTTTGATCAGACTCGCTGTCATTAGATAAGATTGTAGCTTGGGAGGCACAAAGGTTTTGAAAAAGCACATTGATCTTCTCAGAAATATCAGTTTCAGTGTCGCAAAGGCCTACAGCCATGAAAAGACTGAACTGAATTAATATCAATATTCTCAATTAATGGGACAAACATCCAGAATGCAGAACTTGGCCCTGCAGGTGGGACATGGTACCCTGCTGCTCAGCCACGTCTCCGGCTGCTGCTGGTCCTGTCGACTGGCAAACCATTTGCCCATACACGTGAGGCACCACATGGGGCGGCAATAACACTGCTGGCATTCGCCTTCACCGTCTCCCTGGCACAGTCGCACAAGCTTCACGTTGGCATTGACTTGCATACATCCAATACATGGTTCAAGTTCCTAACAGGAAACAGCAAAGTTGAAAGCTTTATTTAGAAACATACTTCATTCTCCAACCAATTCAAGTGTGTGGTTCATTCAAGACGCAAATTGACGTAAAAGTCTGAAAGCTTGATATTGAGTGTGATGGATGGGTTTTGGTGAAAAAAAAAAAAAATCACATTTATAGACAAAACAACAACAAGGATTCCCATAAAGCATTGCGAATGATGAAGTCAGTCTCCATTCAGATACAACATGTTTTATGCAAAGCGAACATTGCTTGTACAGTCATGGGCAAAAGTTTTGAGAATGACAAAAATGTTAATTTTCACAAAGCCTCCTAGATCAGTTCAAAGACTTTTATTGACAATTACATTAAGTGCATGCAAATACTCCACATTTGCAGTGTTGACTCTTCTTTTTCAAGACAATTAACACTGGCATGTTGTAAATCAACTTCTGGGCCACATGACTGATGGCAGCCCATTGTTGCATTATCAATGCTTGGAGTTTGTCAGAATTTGTGGGTTTCTGTTTGTCCACCTGCCTCTTAAGGATTAAACACATGAACTTAATGGGATTAAACCACTTTGCCTTATGGCAAGGTGCTCCATCATGCTGTAAACTGCATTGTTCGTCACCAAACTCTTCTTGGATGGTTGGGAGAAGTTTCTCTCGGAGGACATTCTTTATTCAAGGCAAAATTTTGAGTGAACCACTTCCTTGGCTGAGAAGCAACTCCACACGTGAATTTTCTCAGGATGCTGTTGTTGGCATGACACAGGACTGATGGTAGCATTCATCTTTTCTTCTCCGGACAAGCTTTGTTCTGGATGCCCCAAACAATTGGAAAGGGAATATGACAACTGCCTGCTGCCATTCCTGAGCAAGTTCTGCACTGGTGGTGCCCTGATCCCGCAGCTGAATACACTTTAGGAGATGGTCCTGGACGCTTGATGGACTTCGTTGGGCCTGAAGACGCCTGAAAACTTCTTCACAACAATTGAACCTCTCTCCTTGAAGTTTATGATGATCTGATAAATGTTTGATTTAGTTGCAATATTATTAGCAGCAACATCCTTCCCTGTGAATCCCTTTTTGTGCAAAGCAATGTCGGTAAACCATACAGGTAGAACCCTGATTTTAAAGCTTAAAGCTTCTGCTGTTATTCATGCCCCCTAAATGATTAAAGTATTAAGTACATTTATACAAAATAACATATTTACAAAAGTTTATTCAAAATTTATATTTAAATGCAATAAATAACTGCACCTGGTTTAAAGGCTTTGAGAATCTTGTTTAACACCAATCATGTTGAAAGCTAAAGTGATTGTAACTTTCATTGTCATGTAAAAATTTATATTTTCCTATCAGTTCTAGGGAAGAATTTTACTTTTTAAAAAATAGGAGGTTAAAGAACAACAACTACTGTAGGTAACAGACAGATTTTAGGAAACAGACATTATGCACATCAACTTTCCGATCAACAGCCTTCTGTCATTCAAGTCTGCAAATTCTAGTAGAGAACTCTGTGAAATGGCAATAAAAAAATGGGAGAAATCCTGAGTTTCAGCATGTTTTCTCCCGTTCTTTTATAGGTGTTCACGGATTTCTCTACTACTTGTGTGCTGATTGTTTTAGTGCTCACCTGGCCACTTGGACACCTGTAGACTTCATTCAACCTCACATATGACTTAAAGGTCTCCAAAAAGAGCTCACTCATTGTCAAATGGATGACAACATTGGCGGCGTTTCTGATGGGCGCGTGCAGTTTCTCTTGCAGCTCAACATACTCTGTGGATTTCAGCCTGCAAGGGAAAGTACAGTGACCCTTGCACATCACTGAAGAAAATGAAAGAAGGCACATCCATTTCTTAAACGTGAAATTACCTTATGTCAAAAGGCTTGACTCTGGGATTGATGCTGGCAACAGTGATGGTGACAATTTGCACCGGCGTGTTTAATTCAGGCGACAGGCTGTGATGCTTGGAGTCTGTGACGGTCAGATGACAGTCCTGATGCAATGCAACATGCAAGGAGTACGTTGTGACCTTCATCACCCACGTATCGGTGACGATCACTCTAGCGCTAGTGGAACCGGAAGCAAATTTATCGATGCGCCGAAACTCTGTGTTGATGGAGGAGGCGACAGCCCTCCAGCTGGAGCGCGGTAAGGCGTGTGTGCTGAGCACCCTGCATATTGGATGATTCGCCCAGCCACGTCTGGACCAATAGAAAGCAAGAGCACAACATAAAAGCTGCAGGGCCAGCGACAGTCCAAAGTATATCTGCCATCCTCGACTTGCATGATGAATGTACATGAGATTCTGTTCTGGAGCAGCAAAACACATTCCTATGTAGTATCCTGCAACACAAGTATAACACAGAATCACACGGTGATCCGAAAACTGTACAGGGAGCAATGAGAAACACCATGCTCATGTGAGGAAAACACATGATGTGATGCATTAACCCCTGAAGGGGGTCATATGATTTATCATATTTGATAAGCACATTTCTTAGGCCTCTAAATGATCAACTTTGTGTGCAAACGATTTTTCATAATACCACATACCTTCTGTCGTCTATGTGTTTTAAGAAGAAAGAGGCTTTTTAGAATAACTGTAAAAAAGTCCCCCTCCAGCTCGTGGTTCATGCTTTTTTTTTTTGCTGTAAACTTTTAGCAACAGTTTAGCATGCTATGCTGTAGCAACGACACTAACTGGGTAATAACACTGAACCCATCCTTAAACCTAATCTTAACCCATGTAGTTACTTTGCACTTTCAATGTACAATGTCAGTGCATGTACTGTAAAATAAAGTGCATCCCTGATTTTTATAACACAGCCGCAAGAATAACTTGTATATTGTCAGTAATATTTCAAGAAGAACATTTGCCTGAAGCAATGTAGTTTTTTATTTAAAAAAAAAATGTTTGTTCCAATGTGATTATCAAATTATGGACCATGAGGAATTTGAGGTTTATTTGTTCATCTTTCAATCATTGTTACTCAGCATTACAGAGCTGTGATCATAAAACTAAGCATTTCATTTGTATAAATGTACATTAAATGGAAGATATAGAGTGACATGCATTTTATGTACATAGCTATAATGTTATATACATGTCTCATTGATTACAAGCTATTAGAATCTTACTGTTTGTATAAAAAACTGCTTCTGCACCAAATTGCATATTTTGCTCAGTTTGTCAAATAAATGAGCAGAAAGTAAATAATTCTTGTATCTTGTTCAAAAAAATAATGCCATGTATTTTACCAATAAGAAGCAACATTACACTTATTTTAATTATGCATAACAGCAATGAGTATTTACTGACCACATTTACACGCATAAGTACGAGGTCATATTTCTCATGCTTTTACATGTGGGATTATTTGTCTTTTATGTGAGCTCTACAAATTGCATATTTTTGCTCAGTTTGGCTCTGAATAAACTGAAATGTCTAAATATTTGACCTACTGTTCCATTTAGGGTTTAGACAATATTACTGCTTCTAGGCTGCTAAATAAGCAGGACAGTCTATGATACAGACAGTCTACACTGACTTGAGCACAGAAAGCAACACTTTGTTTAGGAAGAATACATTTGCACGTGACAAGGTCATGTGACAACAATATGGTCAGTTTTAGCAATCTGTGTAGAATGACAACTGCAGGTTTTGGTAGAACATCAGCTACACGAGGACTTAGAGCTGTATGAAAATACATACCGACATGCAACATCGGTTATTTAGTAAGCATGAGAGAGAGAGCGGTTTAGTGTCAGTGTAGTACCCAGCGGCAGGAAGCTGTGGAAGAGCACCGTGAGTGTCGTGCGCCTGATGTGGTGCTGGATGAAGCTGATGTCTTCACTGCCCAGCCACTCTGAGAACATGTGCTGCACCGTCAATCCAGCCGAGCGAAACTCGTTCGGCGTGAAGACAAAACACAAAGCAAACACCATATAAGCCAGAGTAAATGTGGCCTCCGGCCGGTCCATGTTTACATCTACACTCCCGTGAAGCCAGAGGCAACTCCGTCAAATAAAAGATAACAACTCGTAGAAAGCGACGGGTATCCTCGATATTTGTATCCCTCTTGTCGAACATAAATAACTATAAATACTTTAAATGTGTGCGTGAACCGCTTATGCTCGTTTAAGCATGTTTAAAGGTATTAGATGACGCCAGTGGACGTGGCAATGACGTTTTCAAAATAAAAGTCACAGACGCACTGAAATATAAAATAAACGTTGTAGGGTACTTTGCCATATTTATTTGTAAATCCATAATTATACAAAATAATCCACGTAGTCTAGTGAATACAGGGAAAGTGTAGGTTGAGAGTAGTTCATCATTATGGGAGGGTTTGTTATTTTCATTAATTTCTGAGCATTTTCATACAGCAGTTGTGTGTGAGAGTGGTAAAATATAAATCAGAATTTGTTAATAACCTCGATACTGAACAAGCGAAATGTTGTATACTATTGTTGATATGGTATGAATCATAATAAATGATATGCATAAATCATAATTGATATCAAAATGTCAAACGAATGTACAAAAAGTAAATAATACTGATGAAAGCAAAAAATAATGTCATGTATTTTACCAATAAGAAGCAACATTGCACTTCCTTCTTATAATTTGAACTATACATAATAATAATGATGAGAATTTACTGACCACATTTACACGTGTAAGTATTGAGGTCATATTTCTCATGTTTTTACGTGTGGGATTATTTATCCGTCATGTGAGCGCTATAATCCGATTGCCATCAGAAGGTTTGACCGACAATTGACTGACATCTTACCCAACCTATGAGGCTTCAACTCGAAGTATTCAACCAATTAGAGTGGGCCATTGGAAAGACTGGGGGCGGGACCAAACTTGTGATTGGCTGTGTTCTTAAATCCGCAACCTCAACGAGCACCATTCCGTTCCCTATACATCAATAGAATCCGAATCAAACAACAGGCGTTAATCTGAATTGTCTCATCTGAACATCTTATTCTGAATACCCTATTACTATAACGGAATATTCATTTATATCTAAGTAATTGCGGCTTCTGCGAGATCCAGGCAGAGATGTCAAGCAATCGAAGAAGCACGCATTTCTGGAGCGAGGAAGAGACAGATTTCCTTTTACAAACTTTAAAAGAGATGAACATAGACCGATACAGGGACGGAAGGAAGCACCGCAACAGCCTGATCTTCAGGAAGGTTTGCGCTAGACATAAGGAGGCAGGCTTTGCGCGCTCATGTGATCAAGTCAAACATCGCTGGAAAACCCTCAAATCCATATACTATAAGGCCAAGAAACAAAACACTAGCAGTTCTAATGCGGCATTTAGACATTTTGATACAATGGAGGAAATTTTTGGGCATAGACCTCTAGTTGTTATGACAAACCAAACTGGAGTTGATAACGACTTCAAAGACGGATCTCCTTTGTCGGACAGCAAATGCTTCACTTTTGAGGATGGTGAATGTGAGGATGGTGAGTGTCACTGTTTACCAGCTTTTATGCTTCAAAGTAAAAAACAAACATAACAAAAGTTGCAGGGTAGTATAGTAATACTCTATTATGTATATAATAGTATAAACAGGGTTACATGTAAAACTAACCAAAACATGTTTTGGTTAGATTTACAACCATGGTTCCAGGACATTTATCATATCTTTAGCACATGTAGTATAAAGTATTGTTACCATGAGATGCCACCATGATCTAAACCTCAATCTCCCTTGTAGCATTTTACATCGATAATGGAAAAAAGAAAGAAAGAATAATCCTGACATTCTGATAATGTTCTCTCTGAAACTACTGCGAAACACTACACTTTCATTAAACATGCTGATTATAAAAATAACTGTCCAGCAGGAAAATGGGCTTTATGAATAAAGTCACCTGTTTATTCATAAAGCACACTTGCATTCCAAGTGGTATATATATATATTAAAAAAATTATATATATATATATATATATATATATATATATATAAACATACATAAAAGTGATCATAAGCTTATTTTTGAAACAATAATTAAGGATAAGACAAGGACATGGAATAATAATAATACAGGAGGAAATGCAGGAAAAGGAAATGCTTTCCTGGAGGTCAAACAGTACAGTGTGACACTTGCAACACTAAGGTCATGGGTTCAATTCCCAGGGAAAGTCACTTTGATTAAAAGTATCTGCCAAATGCATAAAAATGTAAATCAAAAATTTTAAAAGTAACTACGTTTCAGAGCTGCAGTATGTAGTTGTAAAAGATTTATGAATTTCTAACCTCACGTGATTGTCTCTTAAAGATAATGGTGTGGATGACATGGAAGGTGGAATTCAAGAAGTCCAGTCAGTGAAAACAGAGAATGAACCCCTCATCCTCACACAAGCATCTCATGAGAGCTCCACCTCTACAGAAAGCTCCACCCCCACCCAGCCGTTCACTTCTACAGACAGCATCACATCGACACAGCCAGCCACTGCCCAGCAGCCTCCTGCTCCAGGTCTGCTAAACAAGTCTCGTCCTCGTATAGCTTTAAATATGACCAGTGACACATTAAAGGTGGCTTGCCTTCTTTTTTAATGATTGTGTTCCTTGAGGCTCATTTATAATGTTTGTGAAATTAAACTGTCAGAACAAAATGAAAATAACCAGCGAGGACAGGAATCACCTGTTGTAAAAATAAAATTAAAATAAAGCATCCCTGAAATGAAAAGAATCTGCAAGCCAAATGCTCCAGTTCAAAACTTCTATCCATTTATTAATATTTAGAGGACACATTGGTAAATCTTGTTAGTTTACAACATATTCAGTTTGCATAACCTGCTGAAAAATCCAGCATTTCGTTATCGTATCGTCAAACATACATTGAACTCTTGGATGATTAATCCAAATGTTGATTCCAAAAAATGCCTCCGTGAGTAAGTTAATCAAACCCAGAGTTTGTTCGGGATTAACAGACAAAACATTCTCAACAGAGCGATGAATCCACGAGCCACCATGGAAAATGTTAGCTAAGAAAAAGTGTACTATACTACATTTTTCTTCTTTTGTTTAATGCTGATTTACATGGTGAATAAAAAAATCTTAATAATAATAAATAAATCATAATAAAGAGAAAGACTTAAACTAATTTACAGTTTGTGTTTGCAAAGATAACATGGCTGTAAAAGAAAAAAAATTATGTTTAGTAATTTTGCTTCCACATTGCTTAAAAGGTAAGATATATTATAAATGATTTTTTTACAGTACATGATAGCATAGAAAACATCCTGTTGCAAAAATTTTTATGAAAAATGTCTGATTACTTTTGATGATGTCTGATGATATATATATACACACACACACACACACACACACACACGCATATCATGCCCACTGGAGCCTCATCAATATGCATGCACGATCAGGTTACGTTAAAAGAGTAAGTTGCTACAGCTGCTATTCAGTCATGGCTACTTAAAGTTACCTCTGTTTTTGGAAGTTGAGCAATCCGCTTACCCTTAAACATATGTATGTCACATAACCTGCTTTCTGGAATGACCCCAGGTTATGCTAATACTGTTTTGTTATTATTGATATAAACACTCTACACGTGATAATTGACCATTAGTAATGAACACTTGGGGCGTATTCCACAAAGCAAGTTATGTTACATACCCATGGTACCCATGTCTTTTTTTTTTCAGCAGAGTAGACTTTTTCCATTTATTTCTGGGTTTGTGTGAAAGTGAGCAAGATTTGAGAACTAGGGACTCTTACAATGCCATATAAGGGATGTGAGTGACCATTCAGGACATTCATTCAGTATGTCCAGAACAGGTTTGGATATGATCCTCTCACTTGCCTGTAATACTGCAGTACTGCGATCTCATGCATGTGTGTGTGATTTGCAGTTCTTCAGTGTTATACAGTTAAACACTCTGGTGTATAAATCAGCACAGAGATGAAACAGTGTCCTCGCTCATGGATAATGTGGAGAATCTAATGACATAATGTTCTTCGGATCAGAAGAATGGAAAAATTCAATGGTTCAAAACTCAAAAAAATAACCACTTAAACCTAATTTTCAGCTCAATATTGTTGATTTCAACAATACATTCATATCAACACTACATGTATACATATATGTAACATAAAATGACAATATGGGATCAAATAGATTATGTGGTCACTGTCATTTAGTTGATGCTATCTGTTTTCTCTCTGTTTTTTTTTCAGGTATGTTCAGACGCAGAAGGTCTTGTTGCACTGCGTTGCACGCCCAGTATCAAGACTTTCTTGAAAGAATGCAGCAGACACAGAACATGTGGCTGGAGCGGCAACGGGAACAGAGCCATGCACGAGAGGAACGGCTCATTGCTCGAGTGCTGGCTGAACACACCCGTTCTATGGAGGCCTTAGTCAACCAACTGTTTGCAGGCTTAAGAAGCCTCCTGCCCCAGTCCCATCCCAACCTGCAGTCAAATCCCCAGCCCAATATCCTCAATCCTTCACACCAGACAACATCAAGCATGATTTCACTTCCTGAAGATGATTCAAATGGCCACATGTCAGAGACTCAGTCATCAAAGTGATTCAAAGGGTCTGTCAAAACCTGGACTATCTTGTTAATATTTATGCATTCTTAGATTTCATTTTGAGCAACCTTGGACTGATTGGTAAAAAAAAAATTGCAGCAATCGAGCATTTATTTAAGTTAATGTTGTTTATTTAGCTTACTCTGGTTTTGGTTGACATGTTAACCTATGACTTGATGTTCTTTGTACCAGCTTCGGAAAGAAGTCTATCAAATTTTCCATCATGATTAAAGAGTCTGTGTCTAATATAACTTATCAGGAGCCACGACTCCTACTTCTATGTTTGTAAAATATGTTTTTAAGAGTCTTTTATATTCATTTGATGATTTTGGGATCACGTGACACTGAAGCCTGAAGTAATGGCTGCTGAAAATTAAGCTTTGTCATCAAAGGAATGAGTTACATTTTAAAATATATTAAAATAGAATTGTAAATTGTAATAATTTTTCACATTATTACTGTTTTTACAGTATTTTGATCAAATAAATGCAATTAAGAGAATTCTTCAAAAACACAACTTCTTCACAGCATATGCATAGTGTGTATGAATGAGCTGTGGGAAATGCTGTTCACAAATACCCCATTAGATAATGGTCTCCCATGTTCTCCCAATGTTGCTGTGGTTTCCTCCACAATCCAGAAACATGCAGCATGCACATGGGAATCAGATAGATGTGCCAGAGACACTGGAACAGACTCCAGATTAGAGAGGACAAGTGCTTTGGAAAAAGAAAAAAGGACAGATACTGGTGTATCCAAAAGGTTTATGATGCTTTATTGCTCAAAATAAAGCTATTGCTTTATTGCTCATACTGCTCAAAAAATAATCACAGTATAAAACAAATTTAATTAAACATCATGAATATCAATCTGTCTAATTAGGAAGCATAAGTGATTGTGAATCAGTGTCACCTGCTTTGGTGCAAATGAAGGTGACAGCAGGTGCACTGGAGGTGCAAAAGCAAGACAACGGTAGTTGTGTTTACGACAAGGTTGTTGATGTATGGTGATCTGAAAGGCGCCTGAAAATAAAATGTATTATTATTATTATTAAGGTATGAGAATAATTGCCTGCTTTCTTCCAAAGGTGTCAAAACTCAAAACCACACCTGTCATATATCAATTTTCATCTATCTTTATAATGTTGTGAGAATATTATTTAATTAGACATACACATTGTTGTAATATTACTATTGTAAGACATTACCATTGCCGAGATATCTGGCGTAGAGAAGGTCTAGCATCCCCATTCAAGATGCACTACACTGAGTTAAACACCTTAGTTTTGTCCTCAATCTACAGCTTTTTCCTGTCAGGGTTCTGTCACTTCAGTCGTGTTTTCTAGTGTTCACATTAACCGTATGTTCGTGTCTTGTCATGATCAACCCTTCCTGTTTGTTCCCTTGTTAATGTTTGATTTGCCCCACCTGTTTGTACCACCTTGTGTGTCACTATTTGTTCCCCTTGTGTTTGCTGTCCTGTGCTGGTTCGTTGTCGTTTATGGCTGTGTTCTGTCAAGTCAAGTCCGGTCATGTCATGTTACCCCGAGACATTAGCCCAGATCAGCTTGTAATACTGAGCATCTTTCAGACTCTCTGCATTATGAATTTTTCAAAGTTCAGGTAGGCATCTTTTACTCCATTTCTGAGCATTCAGTGTTTTGTATTGATTATCTTTTGAATTGATTATGTAATTGGCACGACACATTTATCTGACTAATAATAAATTTTTACATTTGACTTTATTCTGGCTTAATCTGAAATTATTAACTCCAGTAGATTACGTTGTATCCAGTGTTAACGCAAAGTTGTTTCAGGTTAGTAACGGACTAAAGTCCAGTTTGAGTGGAGCATAGTGCACACCAACTGAGATTTTACAGTTCTGGCTGACACTCGGCACTGGTTCAAGTGTACTTAGACTGTAAAGGCTAATAAAGGGAATTTCCATTTAAGACAACAAAATGTTAATCGACCAACTTGGGTAAGCCTAGTTTGTAAGTACATGGGAAACCACGGCATAATTAAACCAAAGCTGCTAGAGAAAATAAAATTGGTTGGCTTATATTCGTAGTGGTGGTCGTGACCTCGGACTAAAGGTAGTGCTACTTTAATTCAAGTGTTTGCAGATCTATGGATTTAACAAAATACTCTTAGACTGTCCAAGCATGGGAAGCCCTCTAAGCAGAAAGTCAATTTAAATAAAATAATCAAGTGTCTAGTAGCCAAATTATCATATAGATGACCAATAACCCATTGGCTTTCAAAACTTAAATTTGAGGTCATGATAAAATTGGAGTCAGATAGAGAATAAATGGGAATTTGTCAAACTGAAAAGATCGAACACACACTGATCCTTCACCCGTTCTTCAGAAACTGTTGTTGGATAATGAATTATCTAATTCTGCCATGATCATTAATCAGACTGTTTTTTTTTTACTTGACCCAAGCACCTGCAGATATAACTGCATATCAATAGACAGCGCCCTATCTATTTGTGCTAATGTTCTATCCTATTATGACAGTTTGACAGAGCACTCTCTCTATTGTTTTTTGTGGAAAGTTGTGAAAAAACACTGTTGTGCCATTTTACATTTGCTATTTGAGTAAATGGGAACACAAAAAAATATATTTAATGTATATTTAAAAATAAAAAAATCTCTTTCACTGCTATAGAAATAACTTTGATGTCACTTCTGAGAAACCCGGAAATGTGAAAAGGGTTAATAGGATGTCATGCGATTTGCTTACATTTAGCTAAAACCTGTGATAGGCTATTTGGGAGTCCTATTCATTTTTGATATGTCTATGATTCTATTAAGCCTGGCGGTGGTTATTATGCAGGAACAAAGAGCATGCAAAGTAACATATTTGAAAAAGTATTTACATTTTTTTTAGGCAAATACAAATGACAAAATACTCAAAAGTAATTAAACAAATATTTTATATACATTTAGTTAAAATATGTCCTCTGGTTATGAATTAGGATGCAGTAAATCTCCTGCTGTTTAACAGTAACACCACCATCTGTAAGAAGTGAACATCAAACTTATGCAGGGCAGTTTAATTCTGGCATAGTCACTGCTATTCATCTTTATCTGGCATATTTTGCTTTTAATTAAAATTCCTAGTGGGTTGGGGGAGTGGTGTGACTCTCTCTACCACTAGATGTCATAATAGTTCTATAAGGTTCACTGAGTGATATAACTGACATCTACAAGACTTAAACTAAACACAAATTAATATAGAAATAAGAGTTTACTAGATTAAGATAATGTATTTTTTGGATATGTACACATAATATGTTTAAGGAAGAATAAGGAGTGTTGAACAGCTTTTACATAAATATCTATAAACCTGCTGTGTATCCAATGTTTATAAAATTTTGCATCTGGATGAAATTGAAGTGAATAACTGATGAAAAGTTCAATGAGTGCTGTTACAACCTACTAAAAATAGATTTTTGACCTGTAAAAGCTTAATATTTATACAGAATACAATTTTTCCCCCTTTAGAAAACTGCTGATGATCATGCATGATAATGATTTCATCCATTTCAAAACTTAGTTGTACGGTTGTACAGCAGTGAATAACCAATATGCACCAAAACTGCATTAACGTTATTCCATTCACTGTCAACCAAAATCTTATTGGAAAATAACTGACCCCAACTATGATTTCAACATCACAAGAATGATGGTTCTTATACAAAACTACAAAACTTATAAGTTGAAAAGTTGATATGATATACATTTGAATGCAATAAACATATGGAGCCCTTTTCAAACATTGTAAATGTGTGAGAATACAATGAATGACCTCACTAGAGAGCATAACAGCACTGACAGCTGGAAATATTTACTTGTGAGTTCTTGTGGAGCGCTGGCGTCAGGCAGGGCACAGTCAGTGCCAGAGGAATGTAATATCAGAGGAACAGCAGGTCGCTGGATGACTGGCACATTGCCCAGGAACAAACGGGCGCCCTTATGTTTTTGGGGGGTGTATAAAGTCAAGCAATGTTTAAGCTTGTGTGTGTTCTCTCTGAAGAAAAACACTGGCCTCACTGTCCTTTTATTAATGATAATAATAATAATAATAATAAATGTTCATATTTTAATTAACTAGTTTGCTCACATCTACATGCAGTAAACTATTGTTTTGTAATTCACTGTAAGTGTCTCGGGACTTTTAGAACTCTATTGCAGTAGTTTGTAAGCAGATGTTTATCCAAAAAATGTATATGCAGTTCGTTCTGTGACTTCACTGGAGCAGACAAAGAACTGCAGCAAACAGATACATCTCTGCCACAAGTTATCTGTCCCCGCTTTAAACAGAAGAAAAACTTTCTTCTAGTGGTGGGGACAAATACAGCCATGACAAAAGGTGGTGGAAGAATCCCCAACATTAATGACCCCTCTGCAGAACTGCGACCTACTAATGAGTCTGAAAGCATGTGGAAAATCTAAGACATCACTTCAACTGCCTCTAATTTTGCCATTCAGTCCTAACTCAACCTCAAAGACAGTTACACCATAAAATGTCTACTTATTACTGACACTATATTTTATAGCCGCTCCATTTTCCAACAACACATGGACATTTGCTCATTTAGGGATTAATATAAATTATACAGGGAGTGCAGAATTATTAGGCAAATGAGTATTTTGACCACATCATCCTCGTTATGCATGTTGTCTTACTCCAAGCTGTATAGGCTGGAAAGCCTACTACCAATTAAGCATATTAGGTGATGTGCATCTCTGTAATGAGAAGGGGTGTGGTCTAATGACATCAACACCCTATATCAGGTGTGCATAATTATTAGGCAACTTCCTTTCCTTTGGCAAAATGGGTCAAAAGAAGGACTTGACAGGCTCAGAAAAGTCAGTGAGATATATTGAGATATATTGCAGAGGGATTCAGCAGTCTTAAAATAGCCAAGCTTCTGAAGCGTGATCATTGAACAATCAAGCGTTTCATTCAAAATAGTCGCAGGGTCGCAACAAGAAGCGTGCGGAAAAACCAAGGCGCAAAATAACTGCCCGTGAACTGAGAAAAGTCAAGCGTGCAGCTGCCAAGATGCCACTTGCCACCAGTTTGGCCATATTTCAGAGCTGCAACATCACTGGAGTGCCCAAAAGCACAAGGTGTGTAATACTCAGAGACATGGCCAAGGTAAGAAAGGCAGAAAGTCGACCACCACTGAACAAGACACACAAGCTGAAACGTCAAGACTGGGCCAAGAAATATCTCAAGACTGATTTTTTTAAGGTTTTATGGACTGATGAAATGAGAGTGAGTCTTGATGGGCCAGATGGATGGGCCCGTGGCTGGATTGGTAAAGGGCAGAGAGCTCCAGTCCGACTCAGACGCCAGCAAGGTGGAGGTGGAGTACTGGTTTGGGCTGGTATCATCAAAGATGAGCTTGTGGGGCCTTTTCGGGTTGAGGATGGAGTCAAGCTCAACTCCCAGTCCTACTGCCAGTTTCTGGAAGACACCTTCTTCAAGCAGTGGTACAGGAAGAAGTCTGCATCCTTCAAGAAAAACATGATTTTCATGCAGGACAATGCTCCATCACACGCGTCCAAGTACTCCACAGCGTGGTTGGCAAGAAAGGGTATAAAACAAGAAAATCTAATGATATGGCCTCCTTGTTCACCTGATCTGAACCCCATTGAGAACCTGTGGTCCATCATCAAATGTGCGATTTACAAGGAGGGAAAACAGTACACCTCTCTGAACAGTGTCTGGGAGGCTGTGGTTGCTGCTGCACGCAATGTTGATGGTGAACAGATCAAAACACTGACAGAATCCATGGATGGCAGGCTTTTGAGTGTCCTTGCAAAGAAAGGTGGCTATATTGGTCACTTATTTGTTTTTGTTTGGTTTTTGAATGTCAGAAATGTATATTTGTGAATGTTGAGATGTTATATTGGTTTCACTGGTAAAAATAAATAATTGAAATGGGTATAAATTTGTTTTTTGTTAAGTTGCCTAATAATTATGCACAGTAATAGTCACCTGCACACACAGATATCCCCCTAAAATAGCTCAAACTAAAAACTACTTAAAATATTGATACAAAAATATTCAGCTTTGATATTAATGAGTTTTTTGTGTTCAGTGAGAACATGGTTGTTGTTCAATAATAAAATTAATCCTCAAAAATACAACTTGCCTAATAATTCTGCACTCCCTGCACATCTTAATTAAATATGTATATATGCACTATGTCAGGATATGCATATAGAACCCCAGCCCAGAGAGATCTTTATTAACTCTTTCCCAGTCAAGTCAAGTCACCTTTAATTATATAGCGCTAGAGACATTAGAGATTTACATTTACATTTACAATACAGATTGTTTCAAAGCAGCTTTACAGTGGTCACAGGTAAACTATAAAAACAAAGTTTGTTTTGGCTGAACAGCAGCTCTAAAAGAGCAAGCAAATCAATAATATTGAAGAATGTTAAGTGATATGTGTCCCCAACTAAGCAAACCAGAGGCGACAATGGCAAGGAACCAAAACTCCAGCAGGTGACGTGATAAATGAAGAACAGAATGAAAAAAACCTTGTGGGAAACCAGGCTCAGTCGGGGAACCAGTTCTCCTCTGGTCAACAGCCAAACAGTGCATGATTATTATATTGACAACAATTCAGGTCAAAATTTTAAATCCAGTTCGGTCCGGTTAGAGATATGTTCATGGTCGTCACAGGTGAGGGTTTCGTAGAGTCACGGTCTCCGCAGACACTTCAGGGCAGTGCTGTGCTCGTGTCCAGGTGCAGCTCCTTCATCTGATCTGGATATGGCCTGGAACCGGCTGACCATGGTGACCTCGGGATAAACAGAGACATTCTTCTTATGATGTAACAAGTACATCAGATGTTATGGGAATGCTCCCGGTTCTGGCTGAACTAAATTATGCAGCCTAACAATAATTTTTTCATGATTTGAATTTTTAAAAAAGGTATAATGCGTTGTGTATGCCAATTCACGTATGCTAGTCAATGTTTAACAAATAAATAAAACAATTTTTGATCATGGCCCCCAGAATATTTTATTGTATGAATATCTGAACATGCAATATATCAAAAGGAAGAACGGACTCTCTGCTTTTAAAGAAAAAAATTAAAAACACAAACTTTTTATATTTCTTCTTATCCTGACGAAACGTATCAATTCACTAAATTAATGGAATGCATAACTGATATAAAAAAAATGGATGACAAGTAATTTCCTACACACAACAGATTATAAATTTTTTATAATTCAAATCATGTAAAATTATTGCTAGGCTGCATAATTTAGGTCAGCCGGAACTGGGAACATTCCCATAACACACGATACACCAGAAGAAGAATGGAATCTACTGCACACTGTTATTAGTCTCTGTTTATCCAAGGTTACCGTGGTCAGCCAGATCCGGGCCTTATCCAGATCAGATGAAAGACCTGCACCTGGACACGAGCACAACACAACCCTGAAGTGTCTGCAGAGACCGTGACTCTACTAAACCCTCCCCTGTGAAGATCAACCAGACCGAACTGGATTTAATATTTTGAGTGTCCCGATCTCAATCTGACTTCTGACCTGAAATGCTGTCTGTATCATAATCATGTTTGTTTGTTGGTCAGAGGAGACCTGGTCCCCCGACTGAGCCTGGAACCCAAGTTTTTTTTTCCTTCATTCTGTCACCTACCAAAGTTTTGGGTTCCTTGCAACTGTCGCCTCTGGCTTGCTTAGCTTGCTTTAATATTCATCAATATTATTGATTGACCTGCCCATCTCAAGCTGCTGTACAGACAAACCAACTTTGTTGCATTCTTTTCCTGTTATCTCTGTAAAGCTGATTTAAAACAATCTCTATTGTAAAAAGCATTATATAAATAAAGGTGACTTGACTTGACTTGACTAGATTGTTTTACAATAACAAGCCAGGAATGTGGCTGATACTCAAAATAATTCTTTACTCAGGAACTTACATCATAACCCATGTTACAGTTATGAACTCTGTTACTCCCCCGTCTGGCTCCAGAGGGAGCTCTCACACGTATACTGACACACACACATTACATTTCCTATGATGCCGTTCAGCGAACTGATTATTGCACCAGCTGAACTCCATATCACAGACTATAAAAGACTCACACACACGCACTGTCTTGGTGAAGTCTTGTTTGTGCACAATTCTGAGCGTTATTATTTCTGCCGTGTCTCTGATACCGATTCTGCTGCCTATCTGTCATTGATCCTGTCTGCCTGCCCTTTGACCCCTTGCCTGGAATATCGAATATGATTGCTCTCTGCCTGTCCTGATGCAATTGGATCCCTGCCTGAGTGTCCTTCCGTTACACCATGTTACCACTTCCATGTCCTGTAACAGTCCCATGAAACTGAAGGTTCCCATTACAGAAAACTGTCAACACTCCCAAAGGTCCTGTGTCAACATTTAATTCTATAAGATTAGTTTTTATAATCTCTTTAATGTTGATGATTTTTACATATGCATCTGCTTAAATTTGATATCACATATTTTTGCTTCTTCTTCACCTGTGTTTTGATGAGGAGATTCTGTACCCCCTACTGTGCTCCCTACTGTATGGCAGGAAGCATGGATAAATCTGAAATTGGTCCCTAAACCCTAAATCAATGTTCCCTACATTGGTCCACTAATACAGTTAAATTGAAGGTGTGAATGAAAATGAGTGAGGGAATTTGGGCAGCCATTGAGCAATGTCGGACTGAATGAATACATTTTAATAACAAAACATGGAACATGAATGTTGGAACGCCAACAATTGGTACACCAAAAGCGAAGTAGATAGGAGTGCCCGGATCTGAACACCACACTGACATAAAACAAAGCATACAGACGAGAATAGTGCATGGCTTGAGCACACTCAAAGCTGCACTTTCATGAAAAGACAAGACAATACCTGAGTTTTCACAAAACCAATAATAAACCCAGAGCCCTGACACCATCTCCCCTCAAAAGAGAAACACCAAACACAAGACAACAGAAGACAGACTGGGGTCAGACTGAGACAGGGAGAGGAGGGTCTGGAGGTTCCAGGGCACAAGCGGATGGAAAGGGGGAAAGGGAGCAAAGAGGATGATCCGGAGGCTCGGGAACCCCAGTGGATCGCCAGGGATTAACCAAATTGGCTCAGGCATCTCTAAAATCCTGGTGGATTGCCAGGGCAGAGCTGGTGGGATGAAACAGGGAGGCTCTGGCTGAACAGGAACCCGGCAATCGGCCAAGGCAGAGTCCCGGATAAAGGACTGGAGCAGACTCTGGAGGATCACAGTTACACTGCCATTCACAACTCCTCTCCCATGGGGGACAGTAAAGTGTCCAGTAGAGGCACAGTTCAGAATTTCGCTGGAAATAGTTGTTCATCCATACTTTTTTTCTACTGTTTTATGAAAAAGGTGAATTAGTCTGAACATGTTTTTAATTTCACAACATAATAAGGAAGTATGTATATTTAAATGAGGGGATATCTTCTGTTAGACAATATCAGACTCATGAATGGATGTGTTCTGGAAACAAAACAAACTGAACACTACAAAACAGAAACTTATGAATAAAAGTCCTGGGGGTATTCCTGTGATATGAAACCTGAATTAACTGAACCAACTGGAACCAATATTTACAAGTAAGCAATGTTTGTTGTTGTTTGATCTTGAGGCTGATCTCAAGTGCTTCATTTAAACTGGCCTGGTTAATGTAGAGTTGGTTTGATTACTTCAAATTTGAAGTAAATTTTAAATGATACTCAGCGCAGGCTGGGCAATATATGTCTAATCTGAAAGCTAAATCTAAGATACATTTTCTGGGTCACATACTAGAGAGACATTATTTTATTTGGAAGGAGAACATAGGTTCACTAGTCAAGCTCTCCCAGTCTAGTAATACTTGCACTGCAAGTAATATTTTTAGCTAACTTAATGTCCAACTGTTTACTGGATTTAATTAAAAATCGAATCAAGTAAAGTCATATCTATTTGTATTATGCTTTTTACATTACAGATTCAAAGCAGCTTTACAGAGATAACAGGAAAAAAATGCCACAAAGTTTGTTTTGGCTGTACAGCAGCTCTAGAAGAGTAGGCCAATCAATAATATTGATGAAGATTAAGTGTTAAGTGTTCTCAACTAAGTAAGCCAGAGGCGACAGTGGAAAGGAACCCAAACTCCATCAGGTAACAGAATGGAGAATAATTTTTTTTTTTTTTAAAGTTCTCCTATAGCCAACAAACAAACAAACAGTGCATCATTATGATATGGACAACATTTTAGGGCAGAAGTAAGATTGAGATTCAGACACTCAAAATATTTAACAAGCGAGGGTTTAGTAGAGTCACAGTGTTACGGTGATGGTGTGTTGCGTGGTGCGGAGATGAGGAGATACAAACCAAAACGGCACTCAACAGTGCAAACACGGAGAGGGCATCCACACGACAGCAACGTTTACGATAGACAAAAACAATGGAGAACATGACGGAATAAATAGGCAGGAATAGGAGTAGTCCAGAGAGGTACAGGCGGGATCAGGGGCTAGGCAACCGAGTCAGTCCATGGTGGAGCCGACGGGCCGAGGAACCTGAATGATGCTGCTGGTCTCCGGAGGCCGAGAAAGAGCTGGAGCGAAGGACCAGTGGCAGGTCCGAGGACTGACTCGGAGGCGGAGGGACGGAGGACGAAGAAGGAACCGGGGGGAAGGAGGAGCCAGCCAGAGCCGCAGGTGGAGGCCAGGTGACAACCAACCAAGGTGATGCCGGAGGGATGAGGGTGCCCGCAGGAGAGGCAAGTCAGAGGGACGTCGGTGGGAGTGAGGGAGTGAGGAGTGGAGGTGACGCCGATGCGTCGACGGGCTGAGGTGGAATGAGGGGCACCGAGGTCGGAGTGCCACCGACGCATGGCGCCTCCCAGGTGTTAAGGGGAGCCAGAGTAGGGGCGCGGGACACAGGTGGAGACGGGGCATGGTACAAGCTGGGTGGAGGGAGGCTGGGTGGGAAATCTGGCGGCTCTGGCCAGGGGGGACACAGTTCAACGGAGGCCTGGGGACACAGTTCAACGGGCACGGGAGGAGGGGCCCACGGGTCTTTTAGGGCCGGCAGGTCCGAAAGGTCCCATGAGTCCAGGATGAATAAATCAAGTAAAAAATAAGTAAAAAATAAGAGATGTGGAATAAAATAAGTGAGATCAACTGTGAAGTAAACTGTAGACTATAAAAATAAATAAGTGGTTAAAATGTTTACAATAGACAAAGACAATGGAGAACATGACGGAATAAATAGGCAGTAATAACAAGTAACAGCTGGCAACAAACAGGTTACATGACACAGCGGGGCACACAGGAGGAGCGTGACATGACATTTAAAAAATTGTAATGTGATATGTAAACATGTGTATGATACAAATTCACTAAATTAACAGAATGCATAACTGATATAAAAAATTGGATGACTAATAACTTTCTACTTCTTAATTCTGAAAAAACAGAGATTCTAATTATTAGACCAAAAAGTTCAGCATGTAATAATCTAGACTACTGCCTACTGCCATTCATCCTGGACTTCGATGGCTGTTCTGTCAAGTCTTCGTCGTCAGTTAGAAACCTGGGTGTGCTCTTTGATACCAATCTTTCATTTGAAAGACATGTTTCTAGCATCTGTAAAAGGGCCTTCTTCCATCTTAAAAACATATCTAAATTACGACATATGCTCTCTAAGACAAATGCGGAAAAGTTAGTTCATGCGTTCATGAGTTCAAGGCTAGATTATTGTAATGCTTTACTAGGTGGTTGTCCTGCATGCTTAATAAACAAATTCCAGCTGGTCCAAAATGCAGCAGCTCGAGTTCTTACTAGAATCAGGAAGTATGAGCATATTAGCCCAGTTCTGTCAAACCTGCACTGGCTTCCTATTAAACACTGAATACATTTTAAAATCTTGCTAATTACTTACAAAGCATTAAATGGTTTAGCTCCCCAGTACTTGAGCGATCTCTTAACACATTACAGTCCTTCACGTCTATTGCGATCCCAAAATACTGACCAGCTTAAAATACCTAAAATATCAAAGTCAACTGCTGGCGGTCGATCCTTTTCCTATTTAGCTCCTAAACTCTGGAACAGTCTTCCTAATACAATTCGGGAAGCAGACACACTCTGTCAGTTTAAATGTAGACTAAAACACATCTCTTCAATCTGGCATACACATAACACATTATACATAAATGTAAAATGATTGTTAGGCTGCATAATTTAGGTCAGTCAGAACCGGGAATATTCCCATAACATTTGATGTACTCGATACATCAGAAGAAGAATGGCATCTACGCTGATATTAGTCTCTGTTTATTCCGAGGTTACCGTGGTCAGCCGGATCTAGGCCGTATCCAGATCAGATGAAGAACCTGCACCTGGACACGAGCACAGCACTGCCCTGAAGTGTTTGCGGAGACCGTGATTCTACTAGACCCTCCCCTGTGACGATCATGAACCCATCTCTAACGGGACCAAATTGGACTTCATATTGGACTTAAATTGTCAATATAATAATCATGCACTGTTTGGCTGTTGGCCAGAGGAGAACTGGTCCCCCGACTGAGCCTGGTTTCTTCCAAGGTTTTTTCTCCATTCTATTCTTCATTCGTTACGTCACCTGCCGGAGTTTTGGTTCCTTGACGCGGTCGCCATGGCTTGCTCAGTTGGGGAAACTTAACACTTAAAATTCATCAATTGTATTGATTCGCCTGCTCTTTTGGGGCTGCTGTTCAGCCAAACAAACTTTGTTTATATAGTTTTTTCTGTGACCACTGTAAAGCTGCTTTGAAACAATCTACATTGTAAAAAGCGCTATATAAATAAAGGTGACATATGTATGCCAGTTTGAAGAGATGTGATTTTAGTCAAGATTTGAACTGACTCTGTTCCAAAGTTCAGGTGCTAAATAGGAAACAGATCAAACACCTGCAGTTGACTTTGATATTCTAGGTATTATCAATTGGCCAGAATTTTGAGATCAAAAATATAGTCCCCCTAGGGGTGGTTTTTGTTGAGTTTTGTTCATTTTCTGTTGTAAATAAATCCCCATTCTCGTTGCACCATTGAGTCCTCATCACATCCCCTTCCACAAACCCTGACAATCCTGATCAAAAAGGTAGATCTCAGGAATAACAATATATTAACATTCTATATATATTAATATATAATATATTAATATTAATATATTTTGTGTATCTGTGTGTATGTGTGTGGTTTATTGATATTTTTCTTAGGTACTAATCATTATGAATTTGTGTTAATTGGATTTAGTATGATTTGTGTTAATCTATACATAAAAAACCATGTTGCATGAAAGTTGATGAACATTTTATGTAAAATATGCAGTTTTGTAAATGGGGCTGTAAAATCCAGGAAAATTCTAGGAATGACTTTCCTAACAAAATGGCAGTGGCAATAGACAATATTTGCCATGTCAGTGCCTCTGAGAAAGGCTGAATAATATGGCTTTGTAATTAGTCTTTTTAAACTCACACCAATTAAACATATAGCTGATTTGCTTTGGTTTCTGTGTGTTCAATTAAATCAATCATGCTGTCAGTCACTAAACCAAAGAACAGGAGCATGGAGTCAAAACAACCTAATTTCAGGAGGATTAGATGGCATTATGCTTTAATAGTACATTCACTCTGCTAAGAAAGAAGTGACCAACAAAAGGTCATTTGAAATCACCCAAAATGTGAATGCAATTAGGTCTGGACAGAAGAGGACGATGGAGCAAATGATTTAATCGATTGCTTGTTGATTGCAAAACAAGGATGATGCCTACAAGTCACTTCTTAAATGAGAAACTGAACAAGTACAGTTTTGTGAGCCAAAGGAACAAGTCGCTCAAATTTAGATTTAATTTAGGGAAACAAAGGACCATGCTGTAGCAAAAAAACAAAAAACAACCAAGGAGACAACAAACTCTTTAGAAGAGGTGGTTACATGGATGGAGTTCTTGAAATTATTGAAAAATCACAATCTCTGCATGGGATTCAAGATGTTGTTGGAGATGGGGAGCCCATGACTGTGGAGGAAAAGTGAGTCAGTTCCTCCTAATGCAGTGGAAACATTTATTTTGGATCTCAGCCATGTTTTTGAGCAAAAAGGTGGATACTCCGATATCAATAGATTTTGCTACAGGAACTCAGAACAGAGGCTTGAACAGTTGATTGCAAAACAAGGATGATGATGATGCCTACAAGTCACTTCTTAAAAGAGAAACTGAACAAGTACAGATTTGTGAGGCAGAGGAACAAGTCACTCAGCATAAACCAAAGCCACACTTGAAATCTGCTTTTAGCTGGTTTCTCCACAAATGAGGAACTCTGGGGTGTTATTTATTTTATTGGTTGAATTAAAATGGAAGGGGATATTTGTATAATTTATTGAGCTGTTTATGCCTATTAAAAAAAAAAACAAAAAAAAAAAACATTAAACGTGACCCCACTTTTAATGTTCTACCTGTTGTTGTATGCATAGCTAATGGCCTACAGAGTGATAATCATAACTGGTAATCCGAATTTGGAAATTTGAAAATGTCTGTATTTGGATCAGGGTGATCCAATCCTATAGTGATTTGACACAAAGTAAAATGGATTACTTGATCCTAGATGAAATGAAATCTAAATAACATTGGATATCCAAATCCAGATCTGTACCCCTGTACTTTTACATACTATGCCTTAATTAAATCTCAAGTTAAATAAATTGATAAATTGATTTGTCTGAGTGGTATTTTCTCAAGCCAATAAAATATAAATAAATAAAAACTATAGGTAAGGCAAACTTAATAGAATTTTAATTAATTTCCTCCTTTTTATTTGCAGGCACTTCTTTTTCTTTTTGTAAGATTGTCAATACAACTCAAAAGTTAGCGTCATAAATTATGACAATCACAAACCCAAGAATGGTTTTGATTTTGATGATTAGTGTTTCCAACGGCTGGGCACTTCTTACTTTTTTTTACTTAATAATAATAATAATTAATTACGTTTATATAGCGCTTTATCAAAGACATTCTCAAAGCGCTTACATGGACGAGGGAATCTCCTCAACCGCCACTAGACACTTGACAATTATATTCCTGCAATGTGGTGTTACATGAAATCAGTTATTTGTGCTTTGAAAGGAAGAGAAATATATAGGCTGCTTTTTATACTGTATTTAAGTTCATAAGTTAACTAGATCATTAAGTAACTTACATTTTATGTGGTAAAGTTCTTAAATATGACATTTGTACTAACACCAGTATCACTAACATCGTACTTCTGTGAGCTTCAAACTATTCATTGGGGCTAATATATTTCCAAACCTTTAGATCTGATTCTTTTGTAAATCACTGTTCTATTGTAATGAAATAAATATTCAGCATGCAAACACATTCCAATTAATTTTCATAAGATGCTGAACATTACATTACAATATAATTTAATTTTTGTTTTGCTAATGCTGATGTTACGACCATCATAACATAAATGAATTTGTACTCACTCAATGTTTACGTGATACAATAGTAAATTTATTCACCCAAAAACATGTAGTGAAACTCAGAACTTTCAGGAGTGGACAAGGCCAAAATAACAAACCAAAATAACTCAATTTGAATTCCCTCTAAATTCCCTAATTAAAAATAAATTTACCAAAATAAAATACAATGTAATTTCCCTAACTCCCTTAACTCAAAACACAAACAATAGATGCAAAAGAAATAATGACTAATGAAAATGGATGTCAAAAGAAACAAAAAGCAAGTTCACAACAAACCCCATCAAATCCAGAGCCAACAAAACAGCACAATGTTATATATGTGTTGAGCTGGCGTGCGATGCGGAGACAGGACGCGGAACACGGAGTCCAAACAAAAACACTTTAATAAAAAATGAAACTAAACGGCACTTAGTGCAAACACGGGAGGAGAAGTCCTTGGAAACATCCACATGTAACATAGCACATCGTAACGTTAACAAGAGACAAAGACATGTGAACACAGGAGGGCATTTATACAGATGAGGAAACTATACACAGCTGACGGGACTTGGGCAGTGATTAACGAGACAGGTGTGGAACAATCTAAAAGACACAGAAGGACCCGGAATGTGAGAGACGAGACAAGACTGTGACAGTACGCCCCCTCCCACAAGGCGTGACCTCACGCCGAGAGAGGAACACCTTGTGGAGGGGAGGGAGGGGGAACAGGAGGAGGACAAGACAGACCTGACTACAGAAGAAACAAGGGTGGGAGGGTTGGCTACCCTGGAGACCGGGTTACCCGGAGTCATGGAGGTCTCCAGGGTGGTACCGGAGGCTCTGGGAGGGCCGGCTGTTGCACCAGCGGTGGAGGCTCTGGGAGGATCGGCTGCTGCACCGGCGGCGGAGGCTCTGGGAGGGCCGGCTGGACCGGCTGAGGCTCTGGGAGGGCCGGCTGCACGGGCGGATGCTCTGGGAGGGCCGGTTGCACCGGCGGAGGCTCAGGGAGGGCCGGCTGCACCGGCGGAGGCGGTTTGGGCCACGGGAGATCTGGCCAGTCCAGAGGCCCGGGCAGGTCCGGCGGTTCAGGCCACGGTGGGAGTTCCAGGTCAGCGGGTGGCTCTGGCAGGCGAGGCTCTGGATCTGGCTGGAGGCTCACTGGCTCTGGATCTGGCTGGAGGCTCTCGGGCTCTGGATCTGGCTGGAGGCTCTCGGGCTCTGGATCTGGCTGGAGGCTCTCGGGCTCTGGATCTGGCTGGAGGCTCTCGGGCTCTGGATCTGGCTGGAGGCTCTCGGGCTCTGGATCTGGCTGGAGGCTCACTGGCTCTGGATCTGGCTTGTGGCTCTCGGGCTCTGGATCTGGCTGGAGGCTCTCGGGCCCTGGCTGGAGGCTCTCAGGTTCTGGCTCTGGCCCTGGCTGGAGGCTCTCGGGCCCTGGCTGGAGGCTCACGGGCTCTGGATCTGGCTTGTGGCTCTCGGGCTCTGGATCTGGCTGGAGGCTCTCAGGTTCTGGCTCTGGCCCTGGCTGGAGGCTCTCGGGCCCTGGCTGGAGGCTCTCGGGCTCTGGATCTGGCTGGAGGCTCTCGGGCTCTGGATCTGGCTGGAGGCTCTCAGGCTCTGGATCTGGCTGGAGGCTCTCGGGCTCTGGCTCTGGCTGGAAGATCTCTGGCTCTGGCTGTAGGATCTCTGGCTCTGGCTGTAGGATCTCTGGCTCTGGCTGTAGGATCTCTGGCTCTGGCTGGAGGATCTCTGGCTCTGGCTGGAGGATCTCTGGCTCTGGCTGGAGGATCTCTGGCTCTGGCTGGAGGATCTCTGGCTCTGGCTGGAGGATCACAGGCGCTGACGGGCGTCGAGGCGCGGGAACAGGCGCTGGGCGTCGAGGCGCGGGAACTGGCGCTGGGCGTCGAGGCGCGGGAACTGGCGCTGGGCGTCGAGGCGCGGGAACTGGCGCTGGGCGTCGAGGCGTGGGGCTTGGTTCATTGGCGGCCGGGGAAAGCAGGTTACCAGGCGCCGCCTGACTGACAACAGGCGCTGGAGTTGGCTTGTAGTATAGTGGGCGCGGTTGCAGGCTGACCAGCGAGACGAACTGGTCCAACCTGCCATTTAGCGGGCACTGATACAGTCCAATGACGAGCGGGCGTTGGTGCAAGCGGGCGCGCTGTTTCCGACGATAATGCAGAGGGTGTTGGCTGACTGGCTCGGGTCGAGACATTCGTCTGACACTTGTAAACGGCTTCGCGCCAGGTCTGTCCAGTCATGTCAGGGAGGTCTTGTAGCTGGTGATGGTTTGCCCCGAACCAGAACAGCGCTTTCAGCGTTTTATCATCGAGGGAGGAGAAAGCGGCGAACAAACAGAACTCCCATGAACATTCCAGAAAGTCTGGATGCTCGCTGGCGAGCTGGATGACTTCCGCGAGATGTTCCATGTCCGCCGAAAGTGTCGTTCTGGGTGACGAACCCTGGTCTCTTGTTCTGTTATATATGTGTTGAGCTGGCGTGCGATGCGGAGACAGGACGTGGAACACGGAGTCCAAACAAAAACACTTTACTAAAAAAATGAAACTAAACGGCACTTAGTGCAAACACGGAAGGAGAAGTCCTTGGAAACATCCACACGTAACATAGCACATCGTAACGTTAACAAGAGACAAAGACATGTGAACACAGGAGGGCATTTATGCATTTATTCACAGATGAGGAAACTACACACAGCTGACGGGACTTGGGCAGTGATTAACGAGACAGGTGTGGAACAATCTAGAAGACACAGAAGGACCCGGAATGTGAGAGACGAGACAAGACTGTGACACACAACAAAATGGCACACATTCGGCCTAGATCCTCTCCGGAGCAGTCCTTGAGACCAATCAGGAACAGGCCAATCAGGATCTCTGGTGGCTTGATTGCTGGAAACACCTTCTCTTCCATCAGACAACCTGGAAACAAAACACTAAAGCAACATAGGACGTAACAGCTGACAACAAAAAGAGCAAATAAAATTGACAAATAAGTAACAGCAATAGTAAAGCAATTGCTTAATTTTATTAATGCAATGCATTGAGTTTTTCCAAATAGTTTTTCAAATAATTGATTTAAATTATCATTATTATTATTATTACTATAATTTTTACTTTTACAGTGTGCTATTACAAGAACCTTTAACCGAAAACACGTTTAATGCATCATTCTACATGCTACAAATTAAAGTTCTAAATTCTGAAGTCTACACAAATTATCCCTGAACTAGATGTGTCAAATACAACTAGATGAGGGAAGTTTATAAAAATAAACTTCAGTTGGCTTGAGAAAGCCTAGCCTGAAAGTTTAAATTAGTTGTGAATGCTTCAAGCTTGAAAAGTTTTGAGAGTTTAAACTTTAAAAGATTTAACATGAATTAGCATGTCAATAATAGATACACAGTGGATGAAGCTTAAATGCCTTATTAGAGTCAATGTAACAAAAGTGTTCACCCCCTAAAGTGGAGAAGTACTGGTAGTTAAACTGGTTCAGATATATTTGTATCAGTACGGGTGTCTCGGTAAGACCATAGACTCAGTTGAAGCAGAGTGGGGTTTAAAGATGATTCAGTTGAACAGTGAGTGGTCTGAATTATCAAAGAATAACTGAATATTAAATATAAATATAAAATTAACAACATTTAAATTGCAATAAGTTTTTGCAAATTTCTACGGTTTCCTTACATCCTTGGCTTTTAACGATCAGTTTTTACTAATGTGAATAATGCTTGGTTTTATTTCTATTTTAAAGGAGACACCATGTCACAGTGACGGGTGACATCAGGTCGACTCAGCCGCCACGGCTCCTCAGGAGCCCCGATGACCAGACTGATGATCATTTCAGTTCCACTAATGCTCACAAATCTGTATTTTTTTTTAATCAGCAAAAGCTCTTTCATGTAATCGAAATATTATATTGTGTCATGTTTATCAAAATAAAACAAAAAAAAAACCCGTAGACCCCACTTCATTAGTATTTAAATCGTATAGGCTTATCCAATTTAAACTTTGCACTTTATTCTTGAGCAAGCCAATGCTGTATTAAGCTGTACATAAAGTATTGAATGAAAATGTCTCTGAAACATCTGCGTATTTGAAAAATATTGCATTTAATTCACGTCAGCTGTGATAAAGTATGCAAACACAGCAGGAAACAGCAGACAGTGTCCGACTTTATGTCTCTGTTTCCAGCTCCTCTCCGACTGCAAGTGGAAACTCTCTCCGATCGGTTACATCCAGCCGCAGCAAAACACACCTAATCATATGAATTGATCGAAGCAAAAAACAACAATGATTCAATCCATTCCCAATGGGCAAAATCAAGTCTACACTCCACTAGGACTGTGTCCGAAATCACATACTCTCTTGATTAGGGACTTATTTTGAATAAGTCATTACTTCACGGCCACTAAAAAGTATGTTCTAGATAGTATGAATATAATCTGGTCACGTGATCTGATCACGTGATCTACGAGTGTCAGTTGAGTCTCTTCACTGGCATTCATAAACCCTCTCCTGTGGCATCATGGGACAGTAAAGTGTCCATCAGTGTCACGGTTCATGTATTCATTGACTCCTCATTCTGCATGTGTTTGACTGTGTGATGATTGTGGGAGGCGTGGCTTCTGATTATTCACTCCACACTCATTCCATACACCTGTTGATCATTACACCCTGCCTTTATCAAGCCTCCACTAACTCCCTGTGTTTGTCAGATGGTTGTTTTGTGTGCATCAGTGTCGTCGGACCTTCCGTTCCTGTGTCTTCGTTCCTGGCTGTCCGTCGTCTCTGTTCCCGTGTTTCCATGTCATTCACTGGGATTATCTGCACTCACCGATCTGTCCATTGAGTCCCTGCGTCATCCTGTTCTGCCAGCCTGCATCATCATTATTCATCTGGACTTTGTTATTCTGACCACTAACAATAAACTCATATTGCACTTGCTATTGGATTCATCTCTTCATTCCATTCTGACAATCAGATGCACATTTCAGAGAAGTGCTTCATCCGGGTACTTTTGGCCTACTGTTTAATAGTACTGGAGATTTACACATTCTTTTATCACATACTATTAAGTATGGGATTCTTCATGCAGTCTAGGGGTATAGATCACATAGAGAGGAAAAGTTGGGTGCAATTTCTGGTAAACTGTGTTAATGTCAGTGTTTCATCCCTCCTCTCCTCTCAAAAGTGTTCTAACAAAGTATTTGGAACGGTTTCCTCAATTTATCAGTTTATTCATCATATGATTTGTATGTATTAAATGTGAGTACACTATACATGACTCTAATAAGGAGTTAAAAAAAATTACACACAGTCTTGAATTAATCGATAATAGTTTTATTATTGAGTTTTGATTTCATGATATTTCATGTAATGTTTAATTAGGACCACTTTATTGGTTTAATAAAGACCGTCTTCAATCTTTAATTGGTTTAATTAGGAGTTTACAGTGAACTATAACCTTTTTTAACCTAATAAAAAACAAGACTAGGGCAACAAGAATCTTAAATTTGAGAGTTGTTTGCATTTGCAGTGTTTATTTACTTTTACAATCACATTTCTGCATTTGGCAGATGCTTTTATCCAAAGTGACACGCTGCATTCAAGAAACACATTGACATTCTGATCAGTTCTTGCTTTATTATATTGTAAACAATGTTTAAACTATTTTAAACTATAGGTGAGATGTAGACTTTATGGCAGCATATTCTCCCCAATATGTTACACTATTAATCTATAATATTATTTACAAAAATATGAATTCTCTGATTATGAATTACAGCCATCTAACTCACTACGGCCTGCTTTTTAACAGTGGCTGATTATAATAAGTGTGACAACCATTTTCATTTGAAAAACGGTCTGTGCTTTCATTGGTAATGTGTCAGGTCCTCATGAGGGTTTATTTTGGGCGGTCTCTCGGCGCTGACTTATCTCACCAACAGGGGCTTCTGTGTTAACTGAGGCTGAATAAACACAGATGAACTGTCGAGCACATTCACAAAAATGTCCTGGCAATGTCTGCCTGACTTCACAGGACTCTTGGACACCACAGGAGCAGCGCGTCACCTCAAAAACACACTGACATGGAGCAGACATGCTCGTCCTGGAGGACCTGACCGCAGCTGATGTGACACTCACCGCGCTTCTGTGCGTTCTTTTTGTTTTTGTTTAGTTATTTAGCCAATTGGACGTTTAGTCAGGGTGGACATCCGAAATGAAGAATCCACACCTAAACAGTCACTGCAAGATCCTAAACACGGTGTCAGGAGACAAGAAGTTAAGACGGAAAGCACGAGAGCCAATTAAGCGCGTCAGTGACGATCATTTACCTTTCTTTAAACTCTATAAGAACGCGCATCCAATGGCCGAGACACTTGGGGATTGTTGTCCAAAAGAGACGCGCGGTTCGGAAATCGTCGCGGCGAGTGTCGGAAACGACATGTCAAACACCGCCGTGGATATGAGGATTAACAGCGTGATTTCTGGAGAGATCCCTGCCTCGAAGATAAGACCCATCACCGAGAAGACTGTCATTAACAAGATTGCTCAAACAAACTCGCAAGTTTCGTCTTTGAGCAGTTCGCAGGTTTTTCCCTTGGAGCGCGTTGTGTTGTCTCAGCGCGCAGCCTCTCGGGCGCCTGACGCCAGCGGCGGAAGCGAGAGCGCGGAATCACCTAGGAGACGCGCTGGAGAGCAGTCTGGCGTCGTCACGGAGATCAAAGCCATTCAGCAGACGCGCAGGCTGCTGGCGAACGCGCGCGAGAGGACGCGCGTGCACACCATCAGCGCAGCCTTTGAGGCGCTCAGAAAGCAGGTAAACTGCGTTTCTGCCGAGTTGCATGACGTGCTACAGAATTCACAAGGGTTTGCAAGAAGAATAGAGGTCAATGCTCATGCAGATGAGTTCTTCTGTAAAGAAACTTTATTGCACTAAACGATTTTTCAACAAAGGAAATAAACGCTCCTCTTACCAATAGCTTATTAAACAGTCACTTCCATTTCTCCAGTTCTGATGGAGATGTTACATAATTGTGAATTATTCTGTCAGCACAAACCAAAGTCTAGATGATGAAAAAAGGGATGGAGTGATCAAACGAATAACTGTTCAAACACTATCAGTGTTGAATTATTGTAGCGAACGTCTCACTTGTTTTAGATTAACAGTGTAACCTTCTTGTGAGGAAGACTTGAATTTGTAAGAGATAAGACTTGTTAGGTCTCATAAACAATGATTTTGATATCCATGGCCTGCTCTTTCTCACTTAACAATCAACATTCATCAATATTATTGATTGGCCTGCTCTTCTAAAGCTGCTGTACAGCCAAAACAAACTTTGTCGTATTGTTTTCCTGTTATCTCTGTTAAGCTGCAATGAAATTATCTCTATTGTAATAAGTGCTATATAAATAAAGGTTACTTGACTTGACTACACTACACCTTAATCTACTTTTACAGGTACCCTGCTACTCCTACGGGCAGAAACTTTCCAAGCTGGCTATATTAAGAATAGCTTGCAACTACATACTGTCCCTCGCTCAGCTTGCCGACCTGGACTATACGCCAGACCACCGCAATATGAGCTTCAGGGAGTGTGTGGAGCAGTGCACTAGAACTCTACAGGCCGAGGGTCGCTCCAAGAAGAGGAAGGTAAATAGTCAGTGGGGAAGAAGTTTTCTAGTGTCTCATGAAGGGTTACTCTGTGTATGGCTCTTATATGATAAAACCAGGAGAGGAACCTCATTTTCCCCCTTTGATTTGCTCTTAACGGTCATGTGGTTATCTGTATTATATCATTTTGGAAAAGAAAACAAACCCGTTCCCTTAGAAAGGCATGTTGCGCTCATGTGAACCGTGACATTTGCCCAGCAAACTGTGAATAATTATAGACTACTTAAGATAGCCGAAGGATAAGGCCTTCTGTATTATTAGACATAATTCTGTCATCCATTAATGTAATGGCAAACAAGGCAGAACATACATTGTGTGTATACATACCAATTAGAGAGAATTTCCCCCTTGCTTAATAATAATCCCATTAAATGAAATTATCATCAAGTTTTGTCAGAGGCAGGACTGGGTGTTCCGCCAGCTTTTTCCTGAGAAAGCGTCGCGGGTGAATAAATGGAGTGATTGATGTGTTTATGACACAGTCATCTATTTAGTCCCAGTTTCCTGCAGCGTTATCCTACATCAACATGTGTGTTCCCTTGGTAATGATGCTCTTTGTGTACGTTAACCATGTATATTCCATGGGGAAATGTTTTTATTACCAACAATTAAGCAGCCGAGACAAATCTAATCAGAGGTTATGCTAATAGTTAGGTCGCACTTCATTTAGGCATGAAGGGTCTTCAGAAGCCCAACGGATTATGTGTGAAGGAAGGCAACCCTCCATCCCGATGTGAGCTAATACGTTCCTTCAGCAAAGGAAGCTGGTTGAGTCGCACTCCCCCTCCCCCCGTCAGAGCCAGACACCAGATGTTCGCAGCACTAGTTGGGAAGTCCTGCTGGCGCCACTCAGGGCAGAGGGCAGAGGGAAGGCACGCGAGCTGGAACCCAGAGAACTCGCTCACTACAGGAATTGGCACATTCCCCAGCGCGGTCTTGGCTGACTCCCCAGTTCTCCCTTGGCCATCTGTTCCAAAAAAACACTTTGAAATAAAAAAGCACCGATCATCACTCTCTTAGGATATGGCTCCAAAGAGCAGCTGTTACAGAGGCGAGGGGGAAACAGGAGGAGGGTTTGGAGGAGGGGCACCGTCAAAGAAAGAAATCCCTTTGTCAAGTAGAGCCAGTGAGTCTGAGGGGAAAAATGTTTTGGCAAAGCAAAGCGTTGAAAAGCACATGGAAGTGAACATGGAAATGTGCAAGAGTGTTGCAATTCTGCAACATTTTTCAAAGAGTCCATTTAAAAACAGCTAGCTCACTATATCTCGTAAGAGTTTTATCCTTGCTTTTGTTTGTATTGTTTGACAACTAACACCATTTTTATTGTTGTTCACAATAGGAATAAAATGAAGAATGTCTTCTGTGAATTTGGAGAAGGAAGGAACTCAATAACATGAAGACCCTTTCCCCATGTGGAAAAAAAACTATGTAATGTGTAATAAAAGTGTGAAGTGAGTTTTACACTGCACTATTGACTTTACTACAGCTAACATATCAAAAACACAATCCCCTATAGCTTCTAAATATGCTATTCTACAACTTTTGCACAGTACAACAGATTATGTGAAATCAGTTTCATTTTCCATTGATGCAACAATTACAGACAGTTTATTTATTATTTTTGTAAGGGTCCCAAAAATAAGGGTTCCAAAAAGGTTTTTTTGTTTTTTGCAGTGATTTCATAGAATAATAATTCTTGGTTCCTCTGAACAGTTCTTAATAGAAACTTTTTTTAAATTAAGAATTCTAAATAACCCTTCTCTACCATAAAGAACCTTTTGTGCAATGGAAAGGTTCCATGGATAATAAACGTTAATGCCAGTGAAGAACCTTTTATTTTTAGGAGCGCATCTACAAGTTCCTAAAAAATGTCCTGCCGTGTGCTAGATCAAGAAAGTGCACAACTTCTATAAGTTCATATAGATGTTAATTTTCATTTGATCAATGACATTATTAACACTGATATAACTGAAAATCTCATCTCTTCTCTTCCATTTGGTTTGTATAACATTAACATTTTTGTAAACGGGGCAAATACTTTATAAAATGTATGTTCTGAACTGTGGCTTTGTCAGCCAGTTGCTTATGTTAGTCTGTATTTTATAAATGTATTTACCGTTAAAATACTTAACTATTTTGTAGATAATGCAATACAAGAATTAATCTTCATTACTGAAGAAGTTCTTATTTGGAGGCACAAAAAGCAATTGTTGGTGACCCAGCAAACAAAACATCAAGAGAAAACAAATCTGAACACAGCAGGTCACAAACACTTAACTTCTGCATCATCAAAACCTAATGAATGTTTTAGTTATGCCAAAGTCAGTATTGCGTGTTTATATATATATATATATATAAAACATTGCCAGAAACACATTAATCACTGCAATAATGATCCAATCATAGACTAGTAAGAATTTACTTATTTAAATTCAGAAGGTGGCATTTTTGTTGTTGTTGGCCAGGCTGTGTAAATAATGTATTGAACTGTATGTATATGTTATGAATCAAAGGTTTACACTTTCTGTTCCACCTATGAGAAAATGAAACGGTATAAAAACAACTTAGGTTAAACAACTGATTAGTGTTTGACCATTGTGTTTATACGTTTATTTTAACTACTTTGTCAACCAAACATATTTTAAGATTGTAAATGGCCCAAGGTCATGTTTTTAGACAGGTTACAACAACTATTGATTTCATTCTGAGTCATTTGCTGCTCACTGCAGTGTGTTATGAGAGTTTTCTCTCTGGCACCTTCCTCCCCAGCACCACCTGTCTAGATCAGCTTTTTCTTCAGTCACAGCAACATGTCTGTGCGTCATAGTTTTATCCTTTCCTTTTCCACCATTGACGGTAATGTCTGTCATTTAAGAGACAACGCTTCTCTGCCATTGAGGGAAATTTCCAGCTTTCCATGGTTATGTGGTAGGGGGGCAGATAAATCAAAACTGCCTAATGTTACTGAATGTAATGTCGACCAGTATGAGCTTTAGGACTGTGAAGCTTTGGGGTGTTGATGGACTCAATATACTCCAGCTGTGTTTTGATCATCGCTCTGAATCCAGTAGTCTTCGACAAAAACGTGATTTTCTCAGCTTTTTTCTCAAAATGTTGCTTGTTAAAAATAAAAACATATCCACATTCAAGTGTTAATAATAAAAACAGAATGCATGAAGCTAGAATAAAAAGTTTTTGTTGTTTAAAAAGCAGAGGCTCTGTTCTTTCTTTTGATACAATTCATGTTCAGTTATTCATACAACAAAGTATTAGGGACACCGTGAACATTTTTCTGAAAATGATCAAAAATGCTGGCAGATGAAATACCAGAAATATATGTTGAAATGACTGGAAATAACATGGGGAAGTGGGCCAGAATATTACTGATATTGTCTCATGTACAAGAAAAAAATCAAAAGGTGAAATATGTGCTACTTTTATTTGAAGAAGTAGATGATCAGTAGAAGAGAAAAAGGAAAAAAAAAATTACTATTTTAATCAGCGGGATTTTAGGTCTCGTCCCCCCTCCCCCCATTAAGATGTGACTTTTCAAAGGTCACACAAATGGACTTCTTTCCTCTCTCAGCATTTGTCTATCATGTCAACCATTATCCATTCTTATCACTAATTTTATTATAATAATAATTCACTACATTCACACACAGTGCTTTACATGGATCCACCTGGATGATGCGACGGCAGCCATATTGGTCCAGAACATTCACAGACCAGCTTAATGGCGGAGAGGAGACAGACCGATGAAATCAGTATATAGGGATGATTATCGAGGCCAATGGGCAAATTTGGAAAGGGTGTTAAACCCCTACTACTTATGGACATCCTAGGATTTTTAACGACCACAGAGAGTCAGGACCTCAGTTAGGACCTTCATAGATTTTAACAATACTTGTACTCTATACTGTTATCACAGACTTTCTAGAAAGTGAGACATTTCCAGCATTTGAGGACAGCTGTCTCAGGAGGAGACATCCATCCTTATGTTAAACCTGGTGTGGAGCCTGTCCTTAAGGGTAGACGCTTCAAGCTCTTTTATAAGGAAGAGGTGTACCTAAGGGGTCAATGCTCGGCCCCCCTCTTTTTCAATATATGTAACATCACTGAACCCAGTCATACAGGCACAGACTGGCCTTGTAAGCATCATGATTTTCCCCATCCTGGTCAGGGTGTGGGGCTGGCCATGCTGTCAAAACCAGAAAAAGAATATTGCCAGGGAAGGTAGTTTAACTGACCTCTCTCATCCATTCATAAGCTACTTCCAAAAGTTGCTGTCTAGGCAAGAGATATGGGATAGTAATAAAATGATAGAATAAACCAAATAACATGTCACAATTTGTGTCATCAGCTAAACGATAAATGGATGCATCTGAAACACAGAGACATAAAGTACTGTCTGATGGCGTATTGTGGAAAAATGTACTTGCGGAGTGCTGTTGTACAACCTGAACTTAAATATATAATGTTCATAAATGGCTATTAGGAGAATATTAGGAGTTCACTTGAAACAGACTCAGAAACAGTATCTGATGAATCACAGCAGTGGATTATCCATTGTCTTGCCCCACAGGCCACCTGTAGCTACTTACAATAAAAATGAATAAATCACAATATTTCTTAATTTTATTTATTGTAATTATTAGTTGTACAACATGGAAAAATAGACAGAGAATTCAGATATGAATGCAATTCTATGCATGGGCTTAACAACTATAACTTTAATCAGCCCAGATGCACAACAAAATTACACAATCAAGGTCTCTAGCACGAGAGAAAGAACCTTCATCTGTTGCTCATCCAGCACCTTCATGTAAAAAAAAAAAATACACATTTAAATTATTTTTGTGTAAGTATTATATTATTAATCCTATCTAAAAGACTAACATTTGCAGGTAGACTAAAAACCACCCATGCCAGCTAATACAGTTCGTTCAGCTTGTTCCCCAAAATAGAAAGAGCTAGAAAAAAAGACACAAAAAATAGTACCATGTGTCTCTGCATTAGAGCAAATTGGCTGAAAGATTTCAGCAAGAAATCAATATTTTTCATTTGTCAAATAAAATGTGGTGACTTTTGCTAATTCCCATGAAGGGTGTAGCAAAGATGAATGCGCTTTCTCTTTCCTAGGTTACACATTTTCTAAGCTGTTAAGTGCATTATTGTTTTCAAGAACAACTGCTCCATCTGTTGGAAGAATACCATTACTGCAGTCATAAATTAGTAATTAGAACATAATTGCATAAACAAATATAGGCCTGCTGTAAACGACAAAACTTTAGAACGATCAAAAAGATAAATGATCAAATAAAATAAAATTACATAAAAATTATTTTCACCCAACAAGCTGCTTTAAATAACCAAAATGTTGTATATTGTCAAAATATCATCTTTTTAAAACAAAAGACCAAGACAAAATTAAAAGTTTGCCCTAAAACAAAACCATCACAGCATCAATCTCACAGCTTTAAGGTTATTAAAACACTCAGCAATACTTCATTAGTAGCGTTACCGTTGAAAAGAGTTCAAGTTATTCCTCTACTTGCATTAATTTGTGCACCACGTGTGCTACTGTGAAAGCTTGGCCCACAAAGTTGTTTGGTGATAGAGAAGACATTTAGCTTAAACAGAAGCTGCAGTGTATTCCACCTGTGAGGTCAGTAATAGTGCCTGAAGTTACCAGATGTTTAAGAGAAACAGTCTCGGTCTGTACATCATGCATGGGTTCCTTTAACATGGACGTCATGGGTCTGTCATCATAGTAATGAAGAGGAGCCCGTTTCTGGCTGAGGTTATAGCCAAAGCCGGCTAAGCTCACCTCATCACACAGGTATGTTGCCAGGTTGAGAGCAGAGACTCCTAAAGTAGGGACATTCTAGAGAAGGGAACAGGGGGATAAATGTACATACAGTGCAAAAGTGCAAAAGACATGCTCGTATTTTCACCAGAAAAATGGTTAAGCCAGTTACTGCCACAACTTCTTCTGGATTTAGTCTGTCTTAGTTTTTTCAGTTTCTCCATGTAATCACAGAAAGTCTCAATGACGGTGAGATTGTTTTCAGACCCCTTGTGCATACTGGATTACAATTAACTGCATAAGGGATGTTTGGAAATCTGGTATTTACCACTGATACACTACAGCTAAAGAGAGAAATAACTGTCTAAAACTGTCTTTTTTTTTCTAGTAAAAATACTGCCTGAGACCGAGCGCTTTATATCTATTGTTTATTTGTTTTTGTTTTTTGGAGAGTCTACATATATACACACACACACACACACATATATACACACACACACACACACACACACAAGCAAATAGCCGCCTTGTTGGCAGAGGATATTTACACTAACTCTGCCCATTGACGCCAGGTTGGTACAGAAAGAAATGATGGAAGTCAGTGGACTGCCAACAACAGCAATAGTGTTGGGGTAAGAAGATTTAAGCAAATCAACGAGTTTGAATCCACTTTTTGCCAAACTCTCTCTTCTCCCTGACCCATCACATTGGAAAGGATATTATTTTTAATAGAAAGAAAGAAAACATTAGAAAAGAAAAGCACTAGAAAAGAAGAAAAAAATGTCTAAGGAGTGCTTAATAATAAATTATTGATCGGTTATATGTAGAGATCATTTTAATATAATACTTTATATCTTACACTATGTTTAATGTACAACTGTATCTGCCACTATGTATAAGTAGTATCTTTACACTTATTGCAAAGAAAACAAGTATATACAGAATCGATGGCGATTTAAACAGTAAATAACTGCTATAAGAGTACAGTAATACCTCGGTTTATGAGTGACTTTGTATACGAGCATGGAATTGTATACGAGTCAGTGTGAGAAATTTTTTCCCTCACCCACGCGCATTTTTGTATGGAAAAGTCCTAACGCTCAGCATCATCGCGCGCATTTTTACTGGAAATATCCTAAACTATAGCGTCAATATCGTGCCAAAAAGAAACGAGCGCAAAACTGACGTTTGCGCGCGTGAAAATCACATCCGCGAGCGGAAAACAGATCTACACGCGTAAATACGGGTACCCGCGAGCTCATTTTAATCACTCGCGCGCGCGTGATATCTAATCTGCGCGCGCGCTCTCGATTTTCTCTCGACTGCTCTTTTTGCTCGCGCGAACATTTTGATTTTTGTCAGTCGTGGGGCGGGGCTTAGTAGACTCAAATGTCATTGGTTCATTTAATTTATTCCGGACGTCAGTTGTGATTGGACGCCAGTGATTGTCAATCTAGAGTTGAGGCGGATAACTTTGCTTTTTATACTTTATACAGGTTTTCAGATGGATAATCAAAGAGAGCTAAATAGTGATCCCCATGTTTTAAATTTATTTTGTTATATATGCTGTGTTTTGTATGCTTTCTTGTTTGAAAACTGTAAAGGTGGAGATAATATATTAGCTAGCTGTTTATCATTTGAGCTTTTTGAGAAAGATGGTCCTGGTGGAAACGCCCATAATACTTGCAATGTAATGCACAGGAAGGTTTGTCTGCAGCATCTCTGCTAACTGTTCTCGTTCAAACACAAACCTTGGACAAAGCAACAGATGATTCCAACACTGCATGTGGAGCTGCTGTGGAATATGGTGGTTTTCTAATCAGTTCAAACACTTCCTGCAGAGCCTGAATGATTTATTGGGGTATTTCCACATATCTTGAGAGTGCTTGCAGGAGGTACAGCTGCTGGCGACACACAAACTCCAGGTAATCAAGGTCAAGCGGAGATCTCAAAAGTGCCCTCTCAAACCTAGAGAGAAGTTCCTCCAAAAGATGCCTTTTAAGAATTTTCTGCAGAACATAAAGGAACAAAATGTGCTTAAACCCATTAGACAGCTTTAGCTTTCTAAACTGTTTCTGTGTACTCCTGCATCATCTGTTCCATGCGAGAGGATGTTCTCTAAAGCTGGCGAAATAGAGTTGAGGGGATAACTTTGCTTTTTATACTTTATACAGGTTTTCAGATGGATAATCAAAGAGAGGTAAATAGTGATCCCCATGTTTTAAATGTATTTTGTTATATATGCTGTGTTTTGTATGCTTTCTTGTTTGAAAACTGTAAAGGTGGAGATAATATATTAGCTAGCTGTTTATCATTTGAGCTTCACCGTATGTGTATTTAGTTAAAGGTGGTGATTATGCTGCTACTTTGTTACCAGTATATCGCTATATAATTTGTTAATATCTAATGGGTTTAAGCACATTTTGTTCCTTTATGTTCTGCAGCAAATTCTTAAAAGGCATCTTTTGGAGGAACTTCTCTCTAGGTTTGAGAGGGCACTTTTGAGATCTCCGCTTGACCTTGATTACCTGGAGTTTGTGTGTCGCCAGCAGCTCTACCTCCTGCAAGCACTCTCAAGATATGTGGAAATACCCCAAGAAATCATTCATTCATCCGATTGAAGAAATGGTAAATGTAAATTATTCCTGTTTATATTTCTGCCAAATGCATACATGTAAACAGGAATAATGTTCCATAGAAATCATAGTGATGGGAATGACCTTGATGGCAGGTGATTAGTAACACAATCAAATGCAAACATGGTTAAAGCTGTTTTTATAGTAACAGACTGTAAACATACCTTCCTGGAATAACCATCCACACCACCAAATATTACAATGTTATATCGGTTAACAAGATATAACAAGATGTTCTGATCAGAGTTAAAGTTGTGTGTCTGTATAATTTTAACAGACAATCATAAAAATTACTGTATCAGTTTGTGGTTGGTGTCTGTGCACAAGAGAAAGGGACCCTCGAACTGAGTATGTTCTTCGCACCACACATCCCAGACTGGCAAATCTAGACAGGATTCCAATTGAATCGACGCAATGCATTGAGGCTGAGATTCTCTGCCATTGCACACGCAAGCCTAAAGACATCAACCTCCCTTTGACCATCCTGTAACCAGCAGCAGGCATATCATCCTTAATGGCTCTCACACGGTTATCCAACTCCTCATCAGTGATGCAGCTATACAACCCTGAGATGGAAAGGCCAAAATCCTTCATTCTTCTAAAGATGGTCCTGGTGGAAACGCCCATAATACTTGCAATGTAATGCACAGGAAGGTTTGTCTGCAGCATCTTTGCTAACTGTTCTCGTTCAATCACAAACCTTGGACGTCCTGTAATACATTTAATTGCAATGTTATGTTATATTTCCTCTACCTATATTTCCTGGTTTTTCACCTGTTGTTAATCAGTTCAAACACTTCCTGTAGAGCCTGAATGATTTCTTGTGGTATTTCCACATATCTTGAGAGTGCTTGCAGGAGGTACAGCTGCTGGCGACACACAAACTCCAGGTAATCAAGGTCAAGCGGAGATCTCAAAAGTGCCCTCTCAAACCTAGAGAGAAGTTCCTCCAAAAGATGCCTTTTAAGAATTTGCTGCAGAACATAAAGGAACAAAATGTGCTTAAACCCATTAGATATTAACAAATTATATAGCGATATACTGGTAACAAAGTAGCAGCATAATCACCACCTTTAACTAAATACACATACGGTGAAGCTCAAATGATAAACAGCTAGCTAATATATTATCTCCACCTTTACAGTTTTCAAACAAGAAAGCATACAAAACACAGCATATATAACAAAATACATTTAAAACATGGGGATCACTATTTACCTCTCTTTGATTATCCATCTGAAAACCTGTATAAAGTATAAAAAGCAAAGTTATCCCCTCAACTCTAGATTGACAATCACTGGCGTCCAATCACAACTGACGTCCGGAATAAATGAAATGAACCAATGACATTTGAGGTTACTAAGCCCCGCCCCACGACTGACAAAAATCAAAATGTTCGCGCGAGCAAAAACAGCAGTCGAGAGAAAATCGAGAGCGCGCGCGCAGATTCGATATCACGCGCGCGCGAGTGATTAAAATGAGCTCGCGGGTACCCGTATTTACGCGTGTAGATCTGTTTTCCGCTCGCGGATGTGATTTTCACGCGCGCAAACGTCAGTTCTGCGCTCGAATATTAATGGCACGATCTTAACGCCATACTAAACACAGCCTCTCATAACACAGTCACGTGGTTCCAACCCCTTTATCACCCCTTAACTCATTCATTCTCTCAGCGTCGCTTGGTTTGGCTGCATCATTCACCACAGTGCATTTTTATAAGTGATTTACAGCGGTTTTACCTTGTGTTGTTAACATTAATTGTGATCGCTATTGTTCACGTAGTGAAATACAGCATATAGAAAGAAGGTACGGAATTCTCCCTGAAAGCAGTAACTGTTACAGTTCATGAATTTATTGTCTCCTAGTTCTGCCTGTCTGTGTGTGTGTGTGTGTGTGTGTGTGTGTGTGTGTGAGTGGGGGCGTGGTGTCGATCACAGACACCTGATTCTCATCTCATCTGCCCATGGAGTTCAATTCTCTCCACTCCTGTGTTGTCAAGCCGTTGTCTCTGTTATGCCCGCGCTGTCTTTGGAGCTCCCGTGTTCCATGACCTTCACTCTGGATTATCACTTCGTTTGTTTTCTGCACTATTATAATAAATTCACTCATTTGCACTTGAATCCGGGTTTGTGTTTTCCCTTGCTTTCCCCGCTCTCCCCTGCTCCCTTCACTTCACGCTGCTCAAAGCTGAAGTACGTTACAGTAGATTGTAAAGTATTTTTAGAGTTTGTCAATTATTAATTAGTATTTATATGAGATCTTAATGGTTATAATTTTAACTGTAATTAATAGGTTAAAAAAAAAAGATTTAAAAATGGGCATTTATGGTCGTGTGGAACGAATCAATTGATTTTATGCATTATTATGGGGGAATTTGTTTTGGTGTATGAGCATTTTGGGTTACGAGCTCTTGGAACGAATTAAACTCGTAAACCGAGGTATTACTGTATATAAAAGAAATGAAAAGGAATGAGTACCTGGTCCCAGCCCCAGAGCCGTTCTCTAGGATTGGCATAGTGAAGTAGATCCAAGGCGGTCTCTCGAATGATCTCTGGATTCAGGAGACGGAACTTGGAGGTGTTAATTGGAACACTCAATGGCACACTTTGCCAGAAAAACAGCCAGTCCCACAGTGACTGAAAATTACAGGTTCAAATTACTGTACCAAACAAAACTTTAAAAGACAAGTATCTGCCTGATGTGTAAACAAGCACTCACGATGGGTGTCTTGGTGATCATCGCACGAAGCCAGTGGAAATCCACAGACTTATAGATCACAGCCACATAGTTAACATTGGATTCCACATCTTCCCAAACTTTCGGGCAGCTTTCAGGGTAACTCATCCTGATGGAGGTACGGTTCCCAACATCTGCACTGAAATCTTGGACAGGACCGCTGTTCAATCTGCATAGAAACAAGTTTCCGCTGCTTTTAAATATTTATAATCAAACATTTGGCAAGAGTGAAATTTAATAAAATAAACTAAAAATGGGTTGCAAGACTGGAATTGTAAAAACGATGAGAAATACAAGTAATACAAAAACCGGTTGCAGTGGGAAACACCGAAGGCACAACCATACGATATTATTGCGATTCTATACAACTCAAACAATATAACTGCAATTTTAAACTTTTTGCCATAAAATAATGTTGAATATTACAATAAAATATATTGCAATTTATTAACTTAAGTTTACAATCAGGTCTCATTTATTAACTTTAGTTATTGTATTAATAACCAATGAGCAGTGCATTTGTTACAGTATTTTTTTAATTTTTGTTAATGTTAGTTAAAAATCCAGCTGTTCATTTTAGTTCAGTAATGTTAACAAATACAACATTTTATTTTAACAATGACTTAGTAACTGTTGATATAAAACATCAACTAAGATGAATTAATGATGTACAAGTATTATGAATTTTTATTTCATTTGAACTTAAGTACTTCACTGAAAGCTTATTGTAAAGAGTTACCCATTACCTTTATAACCCCGAAGAAAAACTCTGTCTGCAAGTTATCAATTAAGATAAAGTTTGCTCCGATTGTTCATTTCACATCCATCTCATTAGTCCCTTCCTCATGTCACATATATTGAGCAATAATTAGAGATGTCAAATATATATTTATATATATATATATATATATATATATATATTTTTTTTTACAAAAAACAACCTTACTAACAGCCTAATGAATAAGTCAACGATGCTACTATACACTTGTTCAGTTATGAAATGTGCTGAATAATATTTGTATTGTTTTAGGAATATATACATTTGCCATTAAAAAATGCTTAAAGTGTACAATTTGAACGCTAGATGGTGCTATAGGGTTGTTATCGTTATGAAACAGCCCGTAACCAATAACACAGGCCAGTTTAACTTCAAAAGAGTACAACATGGATAATTTTTTTTCTGTTAACACTCTAAAGCTCGTGTGAAACAATTGGTACTGTTTAAAGCACTATATAAATAAATGTGTCTTGACTCTCAGGTTGTGATGATGGTACAGGCTGTTTTAAGTACCCTTCTCCACCCTCCATAACTCATTGAAAAAAGTGACACAAACACTATATATATATATATATATATATATATATATATATATATATATATATACTTTGAAACAACCTCTATTGTAAAAAGTTCTATATAAATGTTAAACACGCACCCACAGTACTTACCAGAAGATCAGACAGCAGGTGTCATTCATACCCAACCTGACCCAATTAAATAGACTGTGACCTAAACCGCATCCTTAGATACACTACAACAGTTAGTCAAAATGACTTCTATTCTCTTGTAACAAGACATTCTGAGTTGATGCATTTAAGAAAAATGGACACTAGGGTTGTCGGTATACCAGTATTACCAATAACTGTAAAAAAAAAAGAAGAAATATCACGGTTATGACACATTATATGACACCTACACAATATGACATAAAAAATCCAGTACAGTGGAGTTCACTTATCTCGAGTCATGGTTAACTCGCCAATACTATTATGTCGACGATTTTGAAGTGGAACCGCCAAACTCCCTATTTGTCTCAGTATTTTCTTGTTGGTTATGTCGATTCCTTAATGTCGCCGAAATCTAGTATCTCGAGCATAAATGAGAGACAAATTATCCACTTCACATGGCTATTTCGTGACTTATGAGCGTACCTAGTTCGCTGAGTTTGTGTTGCAGGTGGAGCACTTCAATGACAGTTCACTCACGTTGATCTGAGGGATAACACACTGCAGCTATTCTGTGTTTTTTTTCTTCTAAAAATGTCTGGAGGTGTTAAGAGAAAACTGGACAATCAATCTCAAAGATGTGGACGATGCAGTGTTTCAGTGGTTCACAAATACACGAGCAACAAACCTTTCCGTCAATGGTCCCTTGCTGATGGAAAAGGTGGACATTCTTGCTGCAAAGAATTTGACTTTACTTTAAAGCAAATCCGGGGTGGCTGAATCGTTTCAAAAAGAGGCACAACATTGTCTTCAAAGTGATTTGTGGGGAGAGCGCAGCGGTTAAACAGGATCAAGTGGATTCGTGGCTTAAGACTCAAATGTGCACAGTTCTGGATGAGACTCGGAACATTTCAGCTGATCGCTTCATCAAACACTGTTGTGTAAAAAAAACACCAAAAACACAAGCATCCTCTTTCTAATTTAATCTCATTTTTCTCATTTACATCATGTACATCAATACATTTAAATTTTTCTTTCTTGAGGGTTGTTATCTTTGGGCTCTGATAGCTGCTGCTTCCACGGTCACTCTGACAGCTGCGCTGATAGGCTGTCTGACCTGTCAATCATGCAAGAAAACGTGATTGGCTGTGCTGCCATGAGGGCGGGCTCTTCTCTTAAAGGGACGAGCGCAGCGCAGAGAGGAGAGAGGGAGAGACTACTTTGGAGAGAAAGAGAGACTGCTTTCCTTTTTGTTCTGATTCTGACTTGTATTTGTTTTCTTATTGCGTGATTTGTTGGATTATCTGCATCTGAGGGTTATATGTGGGGAAATCGGTAATATAGTATATGGATTGTATGTTAATATATGTAATACTGTATATGATGTATGGGTTATCTCGCGAAACGGTTATCTCGATGCTTTTCTCCGACCCCGACGCCGTCGACATAACCGAACTCCACTGTATTTGCAAATTTGATTGCCATTAATAATATGATAATAATAATATGCTATTGTTTCGCTAGTCCTGAAACAGGAAAACAGTTCTTATGTTAACTATGGAGTTCAACGCCTTGCTGCATTTCATTATGTTTTTTATTATATAAAGCCCTCCCTACACCTAACCCTAACTGATAACTAACTGTCCAATCACACTTGAACATCTGAATCTAGCTGTTTTTCATGTACATTATATTTCTGCTGTTTCTGCAATTCAATTGCTTGTACCTTTGGTGCTTGGCCCCATAAACACTGCTTGCAGACATGTTTTATTTCATTTCTTATACTTGAACATAAACATTGAACTTAAACATTTTGACTCTATTCGGCTACTGCTAACAGCTGTTTGGGTGAAATGACAATTCCTCTGGTTTTGGAGTCAATCTTAAGCCGTTTTATAGTAAAGACAAATATTAAGAAACATATTATCATTATCAAATGTTTAAATATATCGTCCAGCCCTAGAGGTCCTTTAGCTAAAATCACAAAAATTATTAGGAGCAGAATCTCACCTGATGATAATATCGAACTGATTAAGAAGAGGTCCAAGTCCTAATCCTTTCAGTATCCCTCCATTTCCAATCACTACACATCGACGACAATCTCCATGTCTCACTTCAGAAGAGGATGGCATGAGTTTCAAGATTTCCTGAAGCTTGTTCTTCATATCCATGAATCCAAATGGTGGGGGATACTGGAATATGAGTTCATTTAAAGGAGTGTTCTTGTCCAAAAAGGGTTCTTTCACTGGTGTTGAGCTGTAATCAGCTTCCATTCTCTGACGAGCAAAGGAAGGTCTGCATTCTTTGGCCAGTATCTCTCTGACATAGGAATGAGCACGCTGCAAGTAAAATATACATTATATATACAATATACAACATACTCATGCATAAAAATCATCTGCAAAAATAGTGATTTCATGTTTTGGCAATTATGAATGGGCAGTGGTCTAGTAAAGATCCTACCAATCGGATTACAACCACTTGGTGTAAATATCTGACCTAAAGACATATATAATGTGCAGTGCTGTGGGTCTACAGAAGCACCGTGTTAGCGGACAACACAGCTCTGCGTTTCTTTCCACAGTAACCTTTGGCTTGCCCTCTGGGGGACTAAAGATAAAAGCATCATGTCACAACATGTAAATAAACTTCATGAAACTCCTTAGGGGTGGGTACTATGACAAAATAGGCAAGGCAATGATACACAATGTAATAACAAATAATAGCATTTGGTAGCAAATAGATTTGGCAATATGCAAAAATATAGGTTTCACATCAATATCACTGCAAAAATTATGCATACATACAACTTCTATGGCGTGCATCATTGTCTTGAGGTAAACAAGCATTAAGACATTTTAAGCACTCTAAACACTAAACAGCTGGAATTTCTGTAAAGCTGCTGAAAGCGGTTTTAATGTACAATGGGTAACACTTTACAAAAAGGTTTATTTAGTTATAAGTAATATAATAGTATAATATATTATATATTAGAAATATTATATAAGTATATAGTTGTTTAATATTCTGTTCCTAACCCTAATAACTACTAACCTATAGAAAATATTTAAATTCATGCTATTGCATGTGAATAAATATCTGGTAATTGTGGGGCTATGTGAAATTAATTTGTCACTTTTTTCCCAGTATTGTTGATGAACAACTTGTAACTCACCGTTAAAGTCAACATTGCAATACTTATCAACAATTTCGATGTACAATAATATCAGATCCACTTTTATGCAGCAGCAGCCAACAGTTCAAATCTGGCACGACAAATGCCAGTCGTGTTTTTAAATGTTTTGATTCTGTTAATAATTCTAAAGCTAAAACCGAAATAGTGTAGATGCTTCCTGAATTTGACACAAAATTAAATTAAAAGACGACGTACCTCTCGGTAGACGGTGTCAACTGGCACTTCAACAGGCTTTGGGTCCGTGTGAAAGAAAGGCAGTTTTACCAATGCCAGTGAAATCAATGCCAAACTCAGAAGAGGAATAAGCAGCCTTTTGCTAAAGTAAAAACGGTCAGTTGCATGACATTTTTAGGTGAATGTTAAACGTGTTAATGGTTTACAGTTAAGGAAGAAATTTTAATATTATCATATCTGTGGTTTACCTGGGTTGACAAAGAAACGGTTTGACAGCTCTCCTCATGGTGGTATCTGAACACCAAGTCCTGTCTTTACTTCTGCTCCCTAAAACAAGAGGTCCTCGCTTCCGCATGAGACGTGACACCTGAAATCAGAACAAAGAACACAGTGCTGACTCAATCTATTTCTGCAAATTTTACGGCATGTTCACACATAGTAAGTTTGGTTGGCATGGCAAACTCATCAGGTGTGACAAAGACACAAGATGCTGATTGCACTAAAGTGATTGCACTAAAGGAATGCTAGCTCAAATAATGTAAGAAAGTAACTTAACAGGATATCAGTTCAGGGGTATTTATTTATGTGCTGCACCCTTAATGTCCACTGCTCATCTCAGACCTGCTTCAGACTGTTTTACCAGCAGTCCTTCACTCTCCCCTAATTCTCTCATTCTGAACGGAACCAATGCATATTCTACTGACATACAACTCAGTTGTTAAAGTTGAGTAAATTATCATTGTATATTGTATCCATTACTTTTCTTTTCTAGTTTTCTTATTATTCCTCACCAGTGAGAGTCTATGGCAGCTCTATCAATGGCTCCCCTAACAGTTAAAACATTGTTTTTTAGAAAAGATGTATTTAGTTCACCCGATCTCTCCGAAGTCAAGTCACCTTTTTTATATAGCACTTTTTTTTTTTTACAAAAGAGATCATTCAAAGCAGCTTTACAGTGATAACAGGAAAATAAATGCAACAAAGGTTCTTTTGGCAGTACAGAAACATCATAACCACTTTCAAAGCCCAAAAAAGTAGAAAATATTTTGTTAAAATAGTCAGTGAAAATAGACGGTGGTTCAGCTACCTTATGCTTATGCTGTATGATAACCAGTTGCTATCAGTTTAACCATACAGAACATTACCATTAAGTTGGTTTAATCTAGATTAATCTTGTTAAAATCGGAAGTAATGCTTTCATGTGCTCATTTTCACACCGAAAGCTCTCTTCAGCAGCATTCTGCAGTGTCAACTGAGTGGCGCAAATTGCTAAACCACAAGACCCAAACCTTTCAGACTGTGGTTTCGAATACTGTTTGGCACATTTTTATTAACACTAATGAATTGCTGCCTGTCTGAGAGACAGCAGCTTAGCCACAGGAGGACAGTTCTAGTAATACGAATAGCAGACAGACGAGATGGGAGCACAGCATGCAAAAGCTGAACCCACATTCAAAAGGATCAGAAAGCTGAAGGCACCAGGATCAGTGCAAGAAGATTGTTCACTACTCTTCCAGATGGAACATAACCAGTCTTATGGGATTTATCATGTGGGTCTTAAGTATAATGAGAGGAAGTTTTATTCATAAAAATAATATTTGACAATTGTAACATAGGCTGTCAGAAGCACTAAAAGAAGGAGATGGCAGTTTTACAAGTTTGCTGATCTCAAATAATAATGTTCTGAGTTTACACTTTGCTTTATTAATGACAGTTAGGCACTGTAATTAGCTTTGGCCCTCTTCCTATGCGCAGGAGTGATGAGATGCTTAGCAGATTATCCTCACTCAATGGCTGGATGTCTAAGTGGTGCCCGCAGAATAACATAGGGTTCATAGACAATTGGAAAAGTTTTTGGGGCAGACCTGACCTGTTGAAAAGAGATGGTATTCGTCCCACATGGGCACTCTTCTCTCTAGTAATTTGGCACATAGTCTTAGAGCTGAACCTTGACTAACTGGGGCCCAGGTCAGGAAGCAGACAAACTGGCTAAACCGACCGTCTGCTAGCTGTCTCACGTCACAGAGGTCAGATAAATTCAAACACATAGAGACTCTTTCTCCTAGATATCATTCTATAGAGACTGTGTCTGTTCTGTAGGGGAATTTACAGTTAAGACCCGAGTTGAATGTTGAATGAAGACCAGGAGTCAGAAGTGCAGTCAATAGAAGAAATTTTAGTGAAGTTTAGTTTACAGTTTCATCAGCAGAAGCCAGCTTCAGGTCTCACAAGGAGATCGTAGGCCGCCCCACATACAACAACATTGTTACAGCAATTATACTCTAACAGAGGGTGCTAACTACGTCAATGATGACGGTTAAATGATTCTGATTGGCTAAGAAAGAAAGAAAGATAAACAAAACTAGTAATTGTCCACACAAGAGCAGACAGTCTGAAGCATCTTCTCGCTGATCACATGGTTGATGGGTTCGTGACGTGACTTGTCAAGAACAACAAGTTTTATGGTGCCAGCTAATCACCTCACCAATACAGACCATATTAACACACACACACACACACACACACACAGCTTTTCCAAGGCCGAACTCGGCTCAGGCTCCAACTATCAACAGAAACAGTACCCAAAACATTCTGATAACATGTTCTATCTGGTGAGACGTGCAGACAATATTCATCCTTACTCTATGGAAAACTACAGAAAAGTAAAGAAAGGTTTTTAACTACCATATTTTTCGCCCTATAAGACGCTCCGGAACATAAGACGCACCCAATTTTAAAGGAGGAAAATCTAGAAATAAAAGATTCTGAACCAAATACTGTAGTAAAATATTTTATATCAACTGTATAAAGTTAACAGCAGTTTAAGAACAATTTTATGCCAACCATGTAACATATTAAGAAGCATTTTGTAAGCTTGTTTTAATGGAATTTTTATGCATTTATATTATGAGATTTGGGTGGGTTTTTAATCAAAAACCAGCCAAATTTTTATCAACCAGCCCAATGCATTTTTTTTCCGGTCGGACGTGACCAAAAGAAGCACATTGAGCGGGAACACGCCCAATCTGGCAACACTGACAGAGAAGTGAAACTAAATCGAGAGAAAGAGACGTGACTCACAGAGAATGAAGCGTGAGCGCCGAAGGTGTATGTTTTGGTTTAATATTTTTGTTCAAGTCTGAGGAAATAAAGGAGCCCGTGATTCTCAGCAGGCTGACCCTGCCTCCCCCTTTCCCTCTGACAAAAGAACATTACCACACTGCTGCCGAAACCCGGAAGAAAGAGGGAGAAAGAAGCATGCGTGTTCAGCGCTCACGCTTCACTTTCTGTGAGTCACGCCTCGCTCTCAGTTCGAACGCCTCGCGTTCTCTGCTTCTGTGGTGACCGCTCGTCTCCCGACTCCCTCACGTAATAATCTAGACCAGTGGTCCCCAACCTTTTTTGTGCCGCGGACCGGAAAACATGTGATAATTTTGCCGTGGACCGGTGCCCGCTCGAGATTGTTGACGGGGGGGTGGTGCGAGGGCAAGCGAGACTGTTCAAACGCCTCCATAGGCACAGCGCCACAGCCGCTTGCAGCCGTTTGCAGCAGCTCACGGACCATTTCATCTACGGACCGGTCCGCGAATTCGCTCCGCGGCCCGGTGCCACTTCGTCCGCGGGCCGGTACCGGGCCGCGGACCGGGGATTGGGGACCACTGATCTAGACTACTGCCTAACACTCGATGGCTGCTCTGTGTCAAGTCTTCGTCGTCAGTTAGAAACCTGGAAGTGCTCTTTGTCCAATATTTCATTTGAAAGCCACGTTTCTAGCATCTGTAAAACGGCATTCTTCCATCTTAAAAATATATCTAAATTGCGACATATGCTCTCTAAGACAAATGCGGAAAAATTAGTTCATGAGTTCAAGGCTAGATTACTGTAATGCTGTTCTAGGTGGTTGCCCTGCACACTTAATAAACAAATTCCAGCTGGTCCAAAATGCAGCAGCTCCAGTTCTTACTAGAACCAGGAAGTATGAGCATATTAGCCCAGTTCTGTCAAACCTGCACTGGCTTATTAAACACCGAATACATTTTAAAATTTTTCTAATTACTTAAAAGTATTAAATGGTTTAGCTCCACAGTACTTGAGCGATCTCTTAACACATTATAGTCCTTCATGTCTATTGCGATCCCAAAATACTGACCAGCTTATAATACCTAGAATATCAAAGTCAACTGCTGGTGGTCGATCTTTTTCCTATTTAGCTCCTAAACTCTGGAACAGTCTTCCTAATACAGTTCGGGAAGCAGACACACTCTGTCAGTTTAAATCTAGACTAAAAACACATCTCTTCAACCTGGCATACACATAACACATTATACATACATTTTTTATCCAAATCATGTAAAATGATTGTTAGGCTGCATAATTTAGGTCAGTCAGAACCGGGAACATTCCCATAACATCTGATGTACTCGATACAAAGGATCTCGTGGTCAGCCGGATCCGGGCCATATCCAGATCAGATGAAGGACCTGCACTTGGACACGAGCACAGCACTGCCCTGAAGTGTCTGTGGACACCGTGACTCTACTAGACACTCCCCATGTGAAGATCATGAACCCATCTCCAACCGGACCAAATTGGACCTGATATTGGACTTGAAATGTTGTCAATATAATAATCATGCACTGTTTATAATCATGCTGTTGGCCAGAGGAGAACTGGTCCCCCGACTGAGCCTGGTTTCTCCCAAGGTTTTTTCTCTATTCTGTTCTTCATTCATTACGTCACCTGCTGGAGTTTTTGTTCCTTGCCGCTGTCGCCTATGGCTTGCTCAGTTGGGGAAAATTAACACTTAATATTCATCAACTGTATTAATTCGCCTGCTCTTTTAAGGCTGCTGTTCAGCCAAACAAACTTTGTTTATATTGTTTTCCTCTGACCACTATAAAGCTGCTTTGAAACAATCTGTATTGTAAAAAGCACTATATAAACAAAGGTGACTTGACAGTGAAAGGATTGGTACAGCATGCAGTGTTAAGCACTTTTTTATACTGTAACATGAAGTCAGAGAAGGAAATAACATGCACAAGAAGACGAGTCATCTCAGAGTCGTTCGAGTCAAAATCATGCCAACAGAGTAAATTAAGTCAAGGGAATAAGAATACCCAACAGTGGCACTATCTACTTGTGAAGCAGAATACATGTCTTTAGCATCAGCTATGCAGGAATGTATCTACTTTGAGCACTTTCTCAAGCATGGACACATTTATCATGCCCAAACAAAGGTGTATGAAGACAAATAAGGCTCTAGCCAGAAACCCAGTCTGTAGGCAAAGGTGCAAACATATTGGTATCCAATATCACTTAATAAGGGAGACTGTAAACTATGGCAAGTTATCCTGGAACATGTTTAAAGGTATTACAGTTCAAATTGTAATGACGTCAGGTATTTTTTATGCTGTACTAAGCAGATGCTGATGCTCTTGTTTGAGCTATGAGAAGAAAATAAAAAGCTTATTGACGCTTATTTTAGTGCACTGAGCAATGTTTCCTTCACATTCAACCACAACAGATGCACACGGAAATAAAGACAAACAAACTTCGAAAATTTAGCATTCTGATACAATTGCAAAGTTAAATAAATGTATAAAGTTATGCAACTTATCTTTGCCCTCAGCCAAAGCACTTGGGGAGAGTTTATAAGAGCACAAGTACAGACAAGACCCCACATAGACAAGAAGATCCACTGTCAATACAAAGTAAAACAGGTCTGTGGACACAGGCACTTTCCTTTTCAGAGCTAACTAAATTGACAGGAAAACATATAGTTATATGCAATTTTGGAGGGTTTCATAATAGAATATTTGACAATCCAGCCATTGGGAAAGAGAGACTCAGTATGTCACCTAAGTCAAACTGGTTAAAGGAAACCGATCAATAAATGCAAAAGAATGACAGAAGATCAGCATAATACCTAGTATATGCACGGACCACAACGCGTGGGCTAGAGTGTATCTAGCTAGTATCTGCCCACTATTTTTGTAAATGAAAATGCAATGAAAATATTGAAGATATCGGTACTCAGTATCGACAGCACTAAAGAAAGAAAGTATCAGTATCAAACTAATTGAAAAAGTTATATTATCCCTGCTAAAAAATGTAAGCAAATTACAGAGCTCCTTGTACTGCTGCAGACTCATTTTGCCATTGAAAGTGTTGACAAAATCCACAGTAATCTACACGTAATTATTGTTATGAAATGGTTTGAACGCATCATAAACTTGTTATTTTGGTTCAGGAGGAACCGTAAAAGGCAGCGCCGAGTGTCTGTGTTCAACTCTGAATAGCTTTGAGGAATGTGCTGATGACATATGAGGTGATATCTGTGCAAGTAGGATGTGCAGAGGTATTGACATATATCGCTTGTTATAGGTACAAAGGTATTAAAATATAGCATTCTTCAAGGAATATTGTGATGACAGAAGCAAGGAAAGTACAGATTGAACCCACAACCATTGTTTTGTACATGCAGGTAAACACATTTAAATACACCTAAGCATCATTATTTATATTAATAATTAGGCCGTGGTCTGATATGATTCCTGTTATAAGTTTTATCATAGGATTTTAAAAGGTACTCCTCTGGTGATGCCATACTTAACAGTCAAGGCTGATCCAAACTTTAACGCCCAAAATGATACATAAAATTGAAGAAAGTCATAGAGAGCAGTTAAATACACTGAAAGCTGTTAAAGCAAATGCCTCAACGTGCCATGTTAATATGAAGTTTAATTAAAATTAGATTTTTTTACCCGCATTTTGAATTACGCATTGCATTGTGTTTTAGGGTTACATGAACTTCATGCATAAAGTCATAGGAGAAAATTACTTCTTTTTTTTCAATAAATGTAATAGATTTTTTTCAATAGTGTAGACATCACAATAAAAGCAACATTAAACATGTATAATGCTCTCATATAACTGATACTAGCTGTTAGGATGTGTGCTTCAACAAAGGAATGGAAAAACAACGTTCCTGGAATGCATTTCTAAAACTAATTGCATTTCTTGGAAGGAAATCGACACCACTTCATGTGCACTTTGACAAAACAGGTTGCATGACAACAGCAACAACATTATTTTGTATTAATATGTACTGATCTAGAATTGCTAAAATCATTCCTGTTTTCAGAAAATGTTTTACTTGGTATATACCAACACAATCAGATACAAAAATAATCTATACTATTAAGTGAAATATCACATATTTTATATGAAAAATTCACAGCATTCAACTCAAAATTAAATTACACTTTTGTTTTAAGAACATTTAGTGACTACGTCTGATTAATTTAAATATTTATATTTTGGGGAAAAAAGGGCAATAGTCAGCAATATGTAGTTGAGTCATGAAACTCAAGACGACACAGGCTAATGTAACTTGTTAAAGCTAAAACCCCTCATTTTCTAGCATGAGTCTACACTAATTCTGCAGCCAATCTCCAGTCCGGTTCAGTGTTTGCTATGAGCTGGTCCTGCAACATGCTATCAGAGTTCTTATGAAACCATCCACTTCCCCAGCTCCACCCGTCTAGATCTGCAATGGGATTTATCAATGCCAATAGAGTTTGTAGCAGAAAAATATCTATTTAGTGGTAAGACTCCAATGAAAACCAAACCCACCTGTCTTTGAAGATTTTTTATTCTTGCGAGAAGGCTATTCGCATACCAAGTTTCTGTAGAGAAAGACCGCCTCACCCACCACCGGCTGACTTAAATACACAAATCACTAACAAGAAATACACACGGGACAAACAAGTGTAGTAACTGATGCGACAGGAGAAAGAAATGACACAGGAAGTACAGAAGGGAAGGGAACAGAAAGTGAAAAGCAACACGTCAAGACTGTGACAAAGGGTATCAAGCTGACTTTTAACACTTTTTAGTGCAAAAATAAAAAGGTGACACTAGCTCTGTATGAGCTGACATTTGAAACGGCACAAAATACAGTCATTTTTCACTAAGCTCAGTTTAATGTAACCCTTTGATCGATCTGCTGAGCACGTCTAGAGCATTTAACTGGAACTCTGAGTGTGACCACGCTTTTGGTGCAGATAAAGATCTTTTGTGCAGCGCGTCTGTCCTCTCTGCACCTGATTTTTCTCAGCCATTCAAGCTTGAAGTAGACGCAAGTGCAGTGAAGTGCACTAGGCTGCAGAGCTGTGTTGGTACAGGAAAGTGCACAGGGCATTGACCATCCGATATGTTACTTCTCTAAGAAGTTTTTAAAAGCCCAAAGATAGTACAGCACTATTGAGAAAGAGGCCCTAGCATTACTTCTTGCTTTGCAACATTGAGGTTTATGTGGGAGGTAGCTCCGAACCTGTTGCAGTATATACGGACCACAATCCTTTGGTTTTTTTAATGCACATGTGTAACCAGAGATTAATGAGGTGGGATCTGGTGGTACAAGGGTTTAATCTGGAAATACGTCACAAGAAAGGGTCTGATAACATTGTGGCAGATGCTCTTTCCCATGCCCATGGTTGGCAGTTATAGTCAAAATGAATTTGACATTTATGGGTGGGGGTGTTATGTCTGTGACTGTATTCTCGGATGTGTTGTCGTTTTCTTTCTCTCCTCGTTGTTCTTTGCTGTCTCTCCTCCTATCCTGCTTCTCATAGGTTTCCGCCCAAATTGGATGTGACGTCAGAGCGCGCTGGTTGGTTACGGCGGTGGGGATTTCTAAGTAAAGTTATTTTCCACTACAAATTGTACAGGGATGATGTCAAAACCCGGAATACTAATTTCCTCAAGATTTTCCTTTGGGGTTTTATAATGAGGTTTTTCAATTGTAAAATAATGTCTGTGGTAGGGTTGAACATTTAATCCAAATTCAAGTTCAAGTTTTATTTGTCACATACAAATCACACACAGTACAACATGCAGTGAAACGTTTCGACGCCTGACCGAAAGTTTGTTTTAAGGAAGGGGAAGGGAGAGCGATGGAGAGATTGTACAGAGGCAGGAAGAAATGTATAGGCTCTACAGTATAGCATATTTATATGCAGTAACTTCAGTATATACAATAGTTCAGTAGATACAATGAATATACAATTATGTACATGGTTTATAAATAGTAAGGAGGAATGTATATAAATAAATACAGTATGTACACTAAGTTCTACGGGTGTGTGTAGTATATGAATGTAGTGTACATTATACATTATGTGCAAAAGTGTACATTCTATATACATCTCAGTGTATATACATGTAAACCTAAATCATGATTAGGCTTAGTGAAATGTTTGATAATTTTGATGACATAAATATATGTATTGTATGTAGTGAAGAGCGGCTCAGTGATGAGTAATAAATGATGCTCAATGTAGTCTGTGGTAAACATAACTTGACGATAGTTAAATGTTCTGTCCTACAATCATTTATTAGTTCTGCATAGCAGTCTTCATTCTTTTGTCGGTCTTTTGGCTGTTCTGCATTAGTATCAGTGGGCTCATGCAAAATAGTCTCTTTTAGCTTTGAAGTATGTAAATATTTCATGAATCTTGTCTCCCAAAGATCAAATTTATTTTCGGATTTGTCAAACAAAAACCGCGGCCACAGAGCTACTGTTGCTCTTCCCGTCATTTAGTAAGCATCCGCTTAGTAGGGGGAAAAACATGACATCGGGGACACGTAACAGTTAATATTCTTCAATTTTATTGATTCGCCTGCTCTTTTAGAGCTGCTGTTCAGCCAAAACAAACTGTTTTTATTGTTTTCCTGTGACCACTGTAAAGCTGCTTTGAAATAATCTTTATTGTAAAAAGTGCTACATAAATAAAGGTGACTTGACATCATTACATTTTGATCCGTAATATCTTTAAACAAAACAATAAAACAGTAAGTAAGAGTAAAAACCGTATTGCTTTTTATGCTTTTATAATGGCTATGTTTGATGATTAAACTGGTATTTAACAAAACGATAGTGTTTATGTTGTCATTTCATTTTATTATTTAGGTACACATAGTGATATGCTTGCCTGAATTACATATCAGTGTCTCATATATTTAAAATGAATATGAAAAAGTCAGTGTTCTGTTGTATATTTCGCTTTATTATACAAAAACATTCAACGAAAGATGTACGCATTGTCCGGCCACATTTGTGTAGCTATTAATGTTTAATAAGTGATGTTATCAATAACAGAGGCTCACACGACCAGGCCAACAGTTACTGTGAACAATAATAATAATAATGAGGAAGGAGTGTGCATACATATCTCCCATAACTTAAGCAATTTTAGAGATATCCAACAATTATCATTGTCATTACTCGTTTCAAAGCCCTCTGATGTTTCAGGTTGTTGCTCAATTTCATTTCCACCATCCTCACCAAATAGAGTTTCAGCACCTTCTCTGCTTACTTCTGCTATAAATGCATTTTCACTGGCTATCATCACTCCTTCAGCCTTCTTCTTTTGGTCCACAGTAACAGTAGGCCTGGTCATGTAAGCTTCTAACGCCCAAAGCATTTCATACTTCTGGTACACCACAGTCTGAAAGAAACATCCAACTGTATATATATACAATAGAAATAGTGTATGAGAATTTTGCTTATATTTGTCAATATTATAGCATTACTTATCAAGCTGAAATTAACTGAGTATGTGTATCTTTGAATTAATATTCAACAATATTATTGATCTGACTGGCTGTATGAAAACTGAACTGAGCTGGATAATAACAATTGTTTGCTTCTTTGTAGATTAAATAAACTAATTTAATAATTAACACTTCACAAAAGAACTGAACAACAACCATTATCCTCCTGTTATCACTGTAAAGCTTCTTTGAAACAATTTTGTATTGTATACAGCACTATGTAAACAAAGGTGGCTTGACTTGTGTGCAAGTGTGATTGTGTCGTTAAACTGTGACTGAGTTAGTGTGTGATTATATATGTGTGTGTGAGAGAGAGTATACGTGAGTGTGTTGTGTAAGTGTGTGACTGACTGAGTGTAATAATGATTGTGTGAGAGTGATAGTGTATGTGTAAGTGTGATGATCTGAGAGCTTGTGTATGTAGTAATTTTGCATTAACGCAATTGTGGTCAGTTTAGCCGCAGACATTACATGAGAGCAATCACGTCTTATTTCAGGAAAATTACATTTCAGAAAATATCTTATACAATTCATTAAATATAAAATAAAAACACATTTCTTCAGAGCTTATGGAGCGTCTGAGGACCCCCACAAAAAAAATGTTTACTCACTACATTTATAAAAGCAGCTCGTCTGATGTGTAGGCTAAGGTAACACACTACCATAGAATATATATGACATGTCGTAACACGTGCTTGTTTACACTGCATTAGTATAAACATGGTAAATCATCACTCACACTTACCTTTAGCTTTAGCTTCGTGTTCTCATAAGGATCCGCATACTGAGCTAACCAATGATTCCCCCGATGTCGATGTGATACATTGTATCAGCGCACAATCTAACAGTGTAACTGCCGTTGCGTCAAAGAAAGCGAGAAGAAAGAGAGATATTCTGGAGATTGCATCATGATCTCCCGCGTTGGGTTAACATGCAAACCAATGTATTCCGATCTAGGCCAAAAGAGTGTCGGCGGTTCTGTTCGGTAAAAACAACAATCGCGGTACCAAAGTACATTCACAAGTCATACCTCGACGTGAATGCTCGTGTTATCGCGAAACGAATATCTTATATCTTCTTGGGCTGTCCAGTCACGTTATCTAATTAATATTTATGAGTCCATTCATAATCTGAAGGTAGTCGTTCAGTCAGTGCAAAGGAACGCGCTTGTGTGTTTTCAGTAAATCATCCACACGACTGCAGTTGGGATATGCAAAAAAAACATCCTTCCTAATGTCCAAAGCAAATATATTGTGTCAATTTTAATAAACTGTTGCAAACCCAGCTTGTATAAGCATGATAACAATCTGCAAAGAAACTGCATCGCTTGACATCTCCATAAAATTAAGCATATGTCCAGACAGAGAGAGAGCCAAGCCAGCAGTGGACACTTTTGCTCACTTCCGGCGTGAGACTGCAGTCCTGAAACGAGAGATGTCCAGCAGTCCTGCTCTTTCTCACGTCACCCTCTGTAAGAAAACGGAAGATTTAAAAAAGAGCCTTATAAATTACTGTAATTCAACATTCAGTTAAATTGCTTTCTTTATCATTCAAATGAAGACTACTCTAGTAGTATTTTTAGATGCATAATTTTATTAATATTAATATGAACCACTGAAGCTAATATTAATTGTTTTGGACAAAGAGGGAACTGAAATAATGTAAATAATTGCATTCGCATAGCTTCCAGTCATAGCATTCCCCACTAAACAAATCACATAAATCAAGAGTAACGTTCTTAATGCATTAAAAAAAATACATTTTGAGTGTTTAAAAACATTCAGAAATAATGCTTTCAAAACTAAATGGGAATGTTAGCAAAACATTCCAAGAACATTTTCTTGTCAGCAGGGATGAATTGTATTTTTCCTGCTTGCCTGAATATTTTATATACAACTTGCATTCATTGTTTGTTTTTCATGCATGTGTCTTGTCTTAACTTCTTTTTAATGATCAATCAAGTAGTAGGCTTAACATTTAAAAGTTAAATGAATGTTCAACTGAACTTTAAAAAAACAAAACATGCTGGCATTTTGAGAACTTTTTTAACTTTAATAACGTTGAAGTTCAATTAATCTTACTAGAAGAAAGTTTGTTCCTTGTGAAGAATAAGGCATGAAGACTTTAAACTAAACTTAACTATAACATCATGATTTTGTGTAAAGCCGCTTTGAAACACTGAGTATTGTGAGTATTGTGAAAATCACTATATAATATAAATCACTATTATTTTATATATATATAATTTTATGTCTAAAAACTGACTTAGACTTTGACAAATAACACTCAGCACATTTCATTAAAACTGTCTGCCAAACACTCTATGCAAATATTTAGAACATTCCAAGAACGTTTTCTGTCAGTATGAGAATGTACATCAAGTAAAAATAACTTTGTAAGAATGTTCCTAATGTAATGAGTTGTGTTTGTTCTTAGTCTCATTTTCATGAACTTTTAGTTTGAATTCATGAGTTTTTTGTGTGTCTCTTTCCCGCTTTTCTTGTGTTGTCATGGTTACTATTAATCACTCCTTTGAATTAATCATGGTTTCCTGTTATCACTGTGAAGCTGCTCTGAAATAATCTAGATTGTAAAAAGTGCTTTATAAATAAAGGTGACTTGACTGATGTCATCAATTTGTTTAGTTCAGCTGTGTCAAAGTCAAATCACCTTTACTTATATAGTGCTTTTAATACAGATTGTTTCAAAGCAGCTTTACAGTGGTCACAGGAAAACGTTATAAACAAATTTTGGTTGGCTGAATGGCAGCCTTAAAAGAGCAGGCAAATTAATACAATTGATGAATATTAAGTGATAAGTTTTGATTATTGATTGATTTGATTGATAGTTTGATTATTATATTGATAACAATTCAAGTCCAATATTAAGTCCAATTTGGTCCGATTGGAGATGGGTTCATGATCTTCTCAGGGGAGGGTTTAGTAGAGTCACGGTTTTGGAGCTAAATGGGAAAAGGATCGACGGCCAGCACTTGACTGTAATATTCTAAGTATTATAAGCTGGTCAGTATTTTGGGATTGAAATAGACATGAAGGACTATAATGTGTTAAGAGATCGCTCAGGTACTGTGGAGCTAAACCATTTAATGCTTTGTAAGTAATTAGCAAGATTTTAAAATGTTGATGATTCGGTGATTAAGGAAGCCAGTGCAGGTTTGACAGAACTGGGCTACTATGCTCATACTTCCTTGTTCTAGTAAGAACTTGAGTTGCTGCATTTTGGACCAGCTGGAATTTGTTTAATAAACGTGCAGGGCAACCATCTAGCATTACAATAGTCTAGCCTTGAACTCATGAACTAACTTTTCCGCATTTGTCTTAAAGATGAAAGAATGCTGTTTTACAGATGCTAGAGACGTGGCTTTAAAATAAAAGATTGGTATCAAAGAGCACACCCAGGTTTCTAACTGACGACGAAGACTTGACAGAGCAGCCATCGAGTGTTAGGCAGTAGTCTAGATTATTACGTGCGGAACATTATGGTCTAAATTAGAATCTCTGTTTTTTCAGAATTAAGCAGTAGAAAGTTATTAGTCATCCAATTATTTATATCAGTTATGCATTCTGTTAATTTAGTGAATTGGTACGTTTCATCAGGATGAGAAGAAATACAGAGCCGATTATCATCAGCGTAACAGTGAAAGCTAATGCCATGCTTCCTAATAACTGCACCCAAAGGAAGCATGTACAGGGTGAAAAGCAATGGTCCTAGTACTGAACCTTGAAGAACTCCATACTGAACCCGTGATCGATATGACATCTCCTCATTTACTGCTACAAACTGATAACGGTCAGATAAGTACGATTTGAACCAGGCTAATGCAATTCCAGTAACGCCAACATAGTTTTCAAGTCTATTTAGAAGGATTTTGTGGTCAATTGTATCAAATGCAGCACTAAGGTCCAGTAACACTAACAGAGAGATACAACCACGATCGGATGATAAAAGCAAATCATTTGTAACTCTAATGAGAGCAGTCTCAGTACTATGATATGGTCTAAATCCTGACTGGAAATCCTCGTAGATGCTGTTTCTTTCTAGAAAGAAACATAGTTGTGAAGATATTGCCTTAATCTTTGACACAAAAAAGGTAGATTTGATATCGACCTGTAATTAACTAATTCTGTAGGATCAAGTTGTGGTTTTTTAACAAGTGGTTTAGTTACGGCTAGCTTAAAGGTTTTTGGTACGTATCCTAATGACAAAGATGAATTAACAATATTAAGAAGAGGATCTATGATTTCTGGAAGCATCTATTTCAGTAGCTTAGTTGGTATTGGGTCTAGCATACATGTTGATTTTGATTATTTAACTAGTTTAGACAATTCTTCCTCCCCAATAGCAATGAAGTGGAGCACTCAGGGACAGGTCTTGGTGAAGAGCAATCGGGGACAGGTCTTGCTGAAGAGCATTTGGGGACAGGTCTTGCTGGAGGAGACAAGGGGGCTGGAGAAGACAAGTTGAGCATTGTATAGCTCCAGCTCACCAGATGGGCCAGCTCCAAAAACTCCTCTATAAACTCCTCCAGCAGTCACCCGTTTTGGCCGAGGGAGAAAAGGAGATACTTCTCCGCCTACTTTCACTGCCCTTTCTACTCCTTCACTTCTTTGTTGTAGGTCTGTTGTTCTTTCTGGGTAGATGGTGTGTGGATGAAGGCACGAAGCCTTCTCTGATTTGATTGGTTTTCTCAAATATTTTGACATTGGTTGGTAACGAGCGGTTACTGACCAATGAGTATGAGGCTTCGATAAACACACACACACACACACACACACACACACACACACACACACACACACACACACACACACACACACACACACACACACACACCTGCTTGTGTTTTGACGTGAGCTCTGCTCAGATTGAAGAACACAGTTGTTAAAAGACGGGACAAAGCCGAATTTGTTGAGAAAGTACATTAGACAGGCAGAACGCAAGAAAGTATGCAATCTAGTACAGCGTGATGACCTCATGAATATGTTTTGAGCGATCCAGAGATCGTCCCTGGAGGAGCAAGAATGCTGTACATCAACCAGACAGTCATGCTGCTCATGCCCTGTGCTCTTGGCAATCAAATCAACCATGTTAGCGATGGAGGTAGGTTCGGTCACATTTTCTGTGGCACACAAAGTGGCCTCATGGCCTGATCAATGACCAGGCGTGAGAGCAATATTCTTTCAGCCAGTTGTACAGGATTGAGGTTGCTGATCCCTAATGTGGATTTTAACAAAATCCCTTAGATATGCATCTATGTGTGTGGGGTTACAAGTTTGGAGAGGATCTCCTTGGTAATTTAGTTTTAGGGGAACAAAAGACAAAAAAACAGGAAGACTGATTTGTTTGCAAAATTCTGCAAAGTGTTAGATAAATTATTTCTAGATTATTGAACATCAATACCTTTGTAACATTGAGAATTGTTACAGAGCTGTTACAGAGCTGGCTGACATGGAAAGTGTAAACAAACATTTTTTTAACCTTTTTCGCCAACTCTTTTATTTTCTATCTCAAAAACATCCACAGCTTTACAAATATTGCACTGAAATGGAAAAATAAAAGAAACTCAATGGAAACCAAAGACAAATGTCAAACATAAGGTAAATGGAGTACAGTTGTAGCAATTGTTGGGTTTTACTCCACAAAGATGTTTTTTTTGTTGTTGTTGTTTTACATCCAAGAAAAATGTAAAAAGCTTACATATATATAGCACTTTTGTTACATTTGTGAGTTTGAAAACCACCCCAGACTTTATGCTATTAATTATGTATTTAAGTGGTATGATAATCTCAAACTAAAATAAATGTCCATAAAAAATTTTTATGAAAAAATTCTCCTGTCTCCTGTCTCTCACAAAGGAGCTCTGGGAGGATAAAGCAACAGTGAAGGCAACAAAGGAATTGGGCCTGGACTTTACATTGTGTTTTGTTTATGTTTGTGCTGCAGACAATTTTTTTGTTTGTTTTATTTTATGTGATTAAAGTGTGTTGGAATGTTCCCGGTTCCCGCCTCCTTTCCTGAACACTATCCTTGGTACAAATATTATGTTACTAACTATGCAAAACTTTGGTAAATCTAGTGATTACTTCGTCCTCAAACCTGAACTGATAAAAACATCTATGTGAAGATAAGATACTGAAAGACTGAAAAGGTGTTTTGAATGCAATATGCATCAGATTGACGGCTGAGCACTTAACAAAGAATTTTAGAGGTACACAAACTATCCAGTGTTTACTGATGATTAAGCTGTTCATTTGTATAGTTGAATAGTCTATAACTTATTATTATACAGCTGTGTGGAATACTTCATTCGAATTGGTCAATCATGCCATCCAGCGGTATGTTATCCCTCGATAACAACTGGTAAAAACGGATACATCCGGGTAACTGAAGTCAGCGTTATATGCTTGTTAGGAAGTTGGAAAGGTTTTTCTTTGTGGACATTTTGGGGTTGGTAAGTTGATAAAGTATTAAAACTCAAAGTTTTGTGTTCACTTATGTTATCCAGGTATTGCATAATCTCATGTTATACAAATGCAACTGCTTCCATTTTGCAACAGTAGTTTTGTCCACTGTCATGGAATATAAAATGACAAACAGGAAAGATTTTGAAACAGTTTAATACTATGTATTACCATGAGTAAACCATATCCCTTAAATATCCATCTAGCTTGAACTTACCACAAGCAACGGAAGCTTTGCGTTTAAAGACATATTGAATCAATATTTCGTGTCTAATAATTTATGTGGTTAGTAGCCGTATAATAATAAGCAGGATAATGTACATCCAATCTGGTCGGGGGTGCAAGACCCTGTTGGGGTTTATTCTGCTAGAACAACCGGCTGCATGTATAATATTCCTTCATTTGATGAGTTGTGCTTAACTAAAAACTTTTAAAGCCCAGGGGTCTCATTTATAAAGCGTGCGTACACACAAAACGGGAATGGAAACGTACGTACGGCAGTTTCCACGCAAAGGTTGTGATCTATAAAAAACAAACTGGATGGGAGAATGTGCGCACCTTTAAGCAAACTTTGAGCCGCGTGTATGCACATTGTGGAGACAAAGGGAATTGGCGACACAGATGGTGAGGTTTTATAAATCTGAATATTTTTTGGCGTATGCCATTTTTGGCTTTTGGGTGCACGTAAACTTTTAGTAGGGATCCTACGCACAGTTTTATAAATGAGACCCCAGAAATTTAAGCCATGATCACACAATTTCCTACCAATGTCTGGGACAACCCACTATTTCACACCTGATGAAGCCATCTAGATGAGTGTTGAAATGTCTTTAATAAATAGAAATGTTCATATAGTACTGTAAATACATTTCTATTCATTGATGACCTGCATATCTGCCAATCACTTTTGCAGTCTAATATACAAGGCACATGACACAAGTTTAAATAGTTCATGTAAAAATAATCCCCTCTAGCACAATTTATATTGAGAACAGCTGCTTTCTAAAGCACCAAATTGTCAATATAGTTTAATAGCCATTGCTTTTCGATTAGGCCCATCATATGTACAGATTTAATATGCAATTAATTGAGAACAAGGTGTATGTTTTGTAAAAGCATTTGTGGAGCTGTGAGGCTGTAATCATATCTGCTGCTTGTCTGTACTCTTCTGATTAACTTGGCCAGTCTTAACGTCCTCGTGTTTTGTCATATCATCTCCTCTACAGTCAGCAGCGGCTGCAGGTGTGATGACAGTCTCTTCCGTAGTTCGTACCACCGAAAATCTAGAGCAGCCATTATTACTATCAGAAACAATCTCTGTGGTGTTTGTATTTAATTTTTCTTGGGATTTCACATTTAAAGTCACTTCATCAGCCTTTTTGTTCTCTAGGCTGGGCTCTTCTAATTTAATACCTGAACCTTTATTTGAGTTTTCATCTAAAGCCGTTTCATCAGTGGGAGATAGTGCAACTGAGCTCAAGCCGTCTTCTAGAGAGATAGATAACTGATCAGCAGTGGTTGACCCCTCCTTGTCCTCCTCACACACGTCTGATGCCCCTTTGGTCTCCGCAGGATTACCACCCTTATAGAAGCCAAGCAATGTGACGCTCTTCTTCCGTTTGCCTACATTAGGGACTTTGCCGTTGGTTGCTCCAGTGTTTTTGAACATGTTGCGGATGTTGTATTCTTCCTGAGATTTTTTTGAAGTGTCTTTAAATCCTGTCTTGCTATCAGAGAGCGTTGTGTCATTTGACATGTTTCCTGGCTTAGAGGTAGGAAGATTGATCGAACCTTGCAGGCTGTTTCTCTTGTCCATGTGGGTGACACGAAATCTGTGAATTTAGGTAAGAATTAGTCAAGTTAGCTTGGGTGTATTCTGTAATTTTTTTAAATAATGCAAATATTAATTGTGGTCAATTATTATCTTCTTTTATCTTGATATTCATTTTGATTCAGTTTTATTATATAAAAATTTCCCAGGATTACAATAGAGAAAAAAAACAACATTCTTTAAAAGAAAACCTTATTAAATAGTATAGAATATTTATGCCATTTTTATTACTACTTACAAGGTAAAAAAGAAAGAAAAAGAAAACGGCTTGTGCATGGTTTAACCAAAATAAAACAGAAAAAGATAGAAAGAATCCACTGGCTGTCATAGTTTGATGTGAACAATGAAAGCGCACAAAGAGGGAGAAAACACAGGAATGATCTTTAATGATAAAATTAAAGGAGAACACTGCAGAACAAAACAAAACGCTACCTTACATGAGGACGAACAGAGTATTTTTTTATCGGTTATGCTGATTCTTTTATGTCGCGAACCCTAATATCTCGAGGAGAAAAGAGGGACAAACTCGCCACTTAACATCTTTTATCTCGATCCCCGAGACTAATGATAGTACCGAGTTTACTGCACATGCGCTGAGTTTGCGTTGTACGTGCATCACGGTCTAAAGTGCCGTGCAGCCGTAGAAGAACTTGCAGAAGTAGCGGAAAATTCAAGCCGTACAAATGCTATCTTGGAAGAGGAGGCACAGGAGTTCACCTTCACTGTCCAGGAATTCCCAGATTACATTGACATCGACAAAGACATTGTTACTGATAGAAGCTTAGAAGCATTTTATTTTTTAAGCAGACCATTAAAAGCAAAAAGCAAAGCATTTTATAGTTTGTAAAGAAACCACATTAACCGTGTGTGTAATACTATTCAGAACTGTGTCAGAGCGAAATGATTGTTATGACCGAATGTGTTTATGTGTGTTGTGACTGTTTACGCTGTGAGTGAAATTGTGTTTGCAATGTTGGAGAAAATTATTAAAGGTTTGTATCGAGAATCAAATGTGTTTTTTTATTGTATACTGGTAAATCTCTGTTGTTAGTTGGAGCACATATGCCTTTTGTTGTTAGCAAACATATACAGTGTATGTAAATTTTTATTCATGCCGATTGCTTCATCAAAACGCCATTTTGGCTTTTGGTTATCATTTTGGCTTTTGATCACCTCAACGCTTTTTTACAAACCCCTAGGCCGTCGACATAACCGGGTTCCACTGTATATATTTATATACATATTTGTTTTTAACATCCCTCCACCACCCCGAATCCTCACTCTTTGCTTGTTTCTATCACAGCCAGGAATACGGGGAGAGTACTCTGGGTTCGGGCCAAATACAGAGCTCGAAGCTTCTCCTCAGAAAACACACCAAATACACATAACATTTGGACAACAGGTTATAAGGATTGCTAATCAAACAAACTGAGAAACTGGGTCAAAGAAGACAAGGTCCAGAACAATACATGTCACAATGGAAGAGCGTCTGATTATGCAGGGTGTGCACATGCATATGGACCCGGGCAGTTTTCAACCGAGGGGAAACACTCACCACAAACAAAATTTATCCTGTGAATATAACCCATCTAATTTAGCACACACATTAGGAGCTGTGAGTAGTGAACACACACCCGGAGAAGTGGCCAGCCATTTTTTTCTGTGGTGCCCAGGGAGCAATTTGGGGTTAGGAGCCTGTAACGTCATGTGACGTTTTTGGTTCGTTGCTTTCTTTTTCTTCCTTGTGAGTTTTCCCGTGCTGTTCTGTCGTTTTCCGTTGCCTGTCTCTTCACTAATAACAGGTTGCTGTCAATCATCTCAGAGGGGCGGGATGAGCGCGTGTGACGTCAGACAGATTTGTTCTTGTTCATTTCGTTTTGGGTTGTTGTTAGTTTTGGTTAGTGTGTCATGTTATTCATGTAAGATTAATTTACTTTGTCGTCCTCTTCTTTTGAAGTGTTTAACACTTGTTGAATATTTGTTTATTTGTTAATAAACAAGGAGGGGAAGGAGTTAGGTAAGTTGTCACATGACATTCGTGGTGCACACTGAGGTTTGATTTTTGTTTAGACACAATAGTTTAGGGACATGCGCCACTTATTGTAATTTTGTTTAGTTAGTTAGTGTAGATTAGATACGACGTCTGGGGACTTTGAAGACTTTCTTTCTACATTTTTCTTTCTAGGTAGGTTTAGTTTCAATGGGTTAGTTAGTGTGTTTTTGTTCTATTGATTTCTTTGATTTGGCGCAGTTCGATTTTCCTTTAACCTCCTTAAGTTGATTCTGGAATTGATTTATGATTTCTCTCTCTCTCTTTTTGTATTCATCATTTATGTTGTTTTGATTGTAAATATCTTTATTTAACATTATCTATTGGCTCACATCACGGGTAATAAATTGTTCACTTTTTGTTAATATCTTGTGTTGGTCTGATTTTCTCTCAGTAGAAAAATAGTAGGAATTGCCCAGAGACGGTCTAATGTTCCCCTTCTCTCCTAGACAAATAATATCATTGAAGGGACGTAACAGTGCCTTTATTAAGGACACCTCAGTCGTTTCTGCCAGAATGGAGAACTGAACCTGCAATCATCAGGTTACCAATCTGACTCTCTAACCATACTTCTATTTGTAGTATTTCATGTTTTTGAAAACTTTAGCATGATCCTAAAATGTGAAACAGTAATAAAGAATGAGTGGTATACATTTATAGTATATATGCATACAATACATGAATTTGACTGGTATATAATAACAAATAACAGAGTCTCACCTTCCCACAGAAAACACAGTCTGCTCCGCTGGCCGAGGTTTGCTTCTAGCCACACGGCTTCTGCGTCGTGTTTTTAATATATGTCCTTGCATACAGTGGACACAGGAGGTGATTTCACCACCCAGATGAACTGTATGATGGTGAAGGGGAAGACCTCCTACACTGTCTTTGTGATGTAACCTGGTTAGGAAAAATATATATATATATAAATTTGTATACTTTACAAACTAAAATATCATAGTTATATATATAACAGTTAATATAAAAAAACTGGGCGATATCAACAGTTCATATCTCTTCTTTAAGTCTAAAATCTACCACAATCTAGCCAAATGTAATGTGTAGGTTGGTGTTTATCTATTTATCGTACTATAGAACATAAATATTTAAAAATGACAAATGTAATGATTATACCGTGGATCGTGATGCTCACAAACATTTTGGCCAACGAACATGTCTTTGAAGGCCTCCATATTGGCTGTGACACAAAAATATCAAAACAAGTAGTGAAAATCAAAATACATAACTAATGCAATGGTAAATAGTGCAGAATAGAACAGAACAAATGATATGTACCTTCATTCTCAATGATGCATTTCAGAATTTGTTCCACAGTGTCTTGACTGTCTTCTGATTCATCTGGGCAAAAACAGTTTTCTAATTTTATATAATATTATGGTAATGAAAATCATGTCATTACAAATTGGACGATCTGACCAAAATCACAGGTATTTGTTCAGTTTAAAGGGGCTGTATGTACAAACTTGCATGTATTAATACATTTTTGTAATGCCAATGTGTGTACATTACAGTTGTGTTCAAAATTATTCAACCCAACACTGAAATTGATTGTTTTGGCCGGTTTGACATTGATTTTGATCATTCAGTTATCCTGCTTACAATTAAATCAACGTGTATGTCAGGGGTGTAGCCAGAAATTTATTTTTGAGGGGGCCCAGCTTAAAATGAGGGGGCCTGAGCATAACGTATTCGGCTGGATTCGAACCTGCGCGGGGACAAACCAACGGATCTCTAGTCCATCGACCTTCACCTCTCAGCCAAGACTGGTTATGCTGGGACCCGCAGCGCGCTATTGTTGACTTTGGGGGTGCGTTGCGATCGTCTTGTGCGGCGGCCGATATGTTTTTTCCCTTTAGTTTTCACAGTCGCGATTTTAAACAATTGAAAATCTGAGGGGGCCGGACATGTAAATGAGGGGGGCCCCCCGTGGCTACGCCACTGGTGTATGTCAGACAAATATAACATAACATTTATAATGAAATAACCACAAATGTATTTTCTGTGCTCACATCATTATCAGTTTTATTCAACCCCCAAGTGACATTCAATCTTATAACTGTAAAAGGATGTTGTACTAAGTACTAACAGCTTTTAAACGTGAAGCATAGCTTGACACAAGTGTCTTGCAATGATCTACGGGTATCTTCGCCCATTCATCATGGGCAAAAGCCTCCAGTTCAGTCACATTCTTAGACTTGCGCACTGCAACTGCTTTCTTTAAGTCCCACCAGAGGTTCTCAATCGGATTTAAGTCTGGTGACTGCGATGGCCACTTCAAAATGCTCCAGCCTTTAATCTGCAGCCATGCTCTAGTGGACTTGGAGGTATGCTTGAGATCAATGTCCTGTTGAAAGGTCCAATGTCTCCCAAGCCTCAGGTTTGTGACGGACTGCATCACATTGTCATCCAATATCTCCTGATACTGAAGAGAATTCATGGTAAATTGCACACGCTGAAGCTTCCCAGTACCTGCAGAAGCAAAACAGCCCCAAAGCATGATTGACCCCCGCCATGCTTCACAGTAGGCAAGGTGTTCTTTTCTTCATAGGCCTTGTTCTTCCTCCTCCAAACATAGCGTTGATCCATGGGCCCAAACAGTTCTAATTTAGTTTCATCAGTCCACAGAACACTATCCCAAAACTTCTGGGATTTGTCCACATGACTTTTGGCATACTGCAGTCGACTCTTCTTATTCTTTGGAGACAGCAAGGGCGCGCCTGGGAGTTCTGGCATGGAGGCCTTCATTACGCAGGGTGCGCCATATTGCCTGAGCAGAAACTTCAGTACCTACATCTGACAAATCTTTTCTTCGTTCCTCAGCAGTCACACGGGGACTTTTCTCCACTCTACGCTTCAGGTAGTGCACAGCAGTCGAAGTCAGCATCTTCTTTCTGCCAGGACCAGGTAGTGTTTCAACAGTGCCCTTTGCCTTGAATTTACGAATGATGCTTCCTATGGTGTCTCTTGGTATGTTTAACATCTTTGCAATCTTCTTATAGCCATTGCCCTTCCTGTGAAGAGTAATCACCTCTTCTCTTGTCTTCCTGGACCATTCTCTTGAGATCACCATGTTTGTAACCACACCAGTAAATGTCTAGAAGGAGCTGAGTATCCCAGTCATTTTAAAGCTGCCTAATTGGTGCTTATTAGGCTTTAATGCTGCTCCCTGACATCCACAGGTGTTTTCAATACCTGATTGAAAACACTTCAATGAACCTCTGTTCTTCAGAGTGGTAGTCTTTAAGGGGTTGAATAATTGTGTCAATGAAGAAATCACAAAAGAAACATATACTACTGTATTACAAAACCAATTGATGTCATTTTAGTTGCATATGGTTCTTTAAGAAGTCCTTGTAGGAATTCATCCTGAATACAATTACAAATGTACACTAAATTTCCTAAAACCATTTACAGCATTGGGGGGTTGACTAATTTTGAACACAACTGTACATGTGGACAAAAGCATGCATGAGCAATAAGTTGTTGGCTGTAGTTCACTTAACAGCCAGCTAATTGTTGCTAATAACAAGGGTTGCTGCATTCTACATATAGCTCCTTTAAAGGGCTAGTTCACCCCAAAGTGAAGTTTCAGTCATTAATTACTCACACTCATGTAGTTTCAAACCTGTAATCTTCTAAATACAAATGAAGATCTTTCTGAGAGCTTTCTGTCCCTCCATTGACAACCTACACATCTACCCTTTCAAGCCCCAGAAAAGTATAAATATAATAGTTGTAAGATGATCCATGCGACCCAAATGGTTTAACTTCAATTTTATTAAGAGACACAAGTTGTTTGTGTGTGCAAAAAAACTATTTCCCACATTATTTACAAAATAATCATCTTCAACATGCAATCATGAGGGCATAACACATGCATCTTGTTTTGATGTGAGCAGACGTTGTTACATGAACACGCTAAGGAGATTCATTTTTGTAAGTAAAGTGAACATATGTATATAACAAACAAAGTACTTGCATTGACTACTGGAGTCACAAAGATTACTTCAATGATCAATGTCTTTACTACCTTCCTGAGAAAGCGGTAGTTGCATAAGCTGTCAATGGAGGGACAGAAAGCTCTTTCAATAAATATATTCATTTGTGTTTCAAAGATGAACAAAATTGTTATGGGTTTGGTTTGACATGAGGGTGAGTAATTATTGATTGAAGTTTAATTTTTAGGTGAATTAACCCCTTAATGACACACGTGAACCAGGTCTCAAATCCTGGGTATGCGCACAATTCCCATATAGTTAATCTTATGGTCAACTTGTATAAAATAACTCCCAAGTTAACTGTATCAAAACTGTGTTCAGTGCTGAGTATTTATATATTAAATAGTTAACAAAGTGACTATTATCTAGCTACTGTGTTTGGAATCTAAAAATGCAACTAAACAGTTGTTACGAAGCTGGGTGCTGAGCGGAGACGAGGAGACAGGCAAGGCAGGATTTCCAAACAAAAGATAATTTAATAATAAACCAAACACTTTAAATAACAAAACAAGCACGCATGTGCAAAACCTCAAACCAAGAACCACAGCAGGGCAGACAATCAACAACATAAACTTCATGAACAACTGACAAACACAAGGGGAATGCAAGAGTGATATATACACAAGGGGAAATGACAAACACCTGGGGGACTAACGAGTAAGTGATTACAAGACAGGTGCAGGGAGTGAAACAATAACCCGAGAGACAGGAAGTGAAACAAAGACAAGACTGACAGGAAGTGACAAAGAAGACCCAGACAGACAGGAACAGTGTTACATAACACCCCCCCTCCGGTAGGCGCGTCCTCGCGCCGACAAGGTAACAACTGCGGAGGGTGGGCGGGGAACCTGGAGGGGGACAGAACAAGACTCGACAGACGTGAAACCAGAAGGAACCCGAGGCGACGGACCAAGAACCAAGGCAAAAGAGTGTGAAAAACTAAGTGAAAATGCTAATAAAAAAATAAACAGTTCTAGAAGAAAAATAATAACTCAAAACACAGTCCTGACACATGAAAAAAAAAAAATACAGAGTCCATGGAGGAGCGGGAAGGATGAGCCAGGGTGGCTCAGGCAAGGCCGGTGGGGTGAGCCAGGCAGCCTTGGGCAGGACCGGCAGATCAGGCGGTACCGGCGGGTTGAGCCAGGTGGCCTCTGGCAGGGCCGGCGGATCAGGAGGATCCGGTGGGTCAGACGGGCAGAGTTCAGACGGGCAGAGTTCAGACAGCGGTGGCTCGGAGACCACCGGAGGGTCCGGCAGGGTGAGCAGTCTCGGGGGCGCCGGCAGGGAAAAAGTCACTGGGGGCGCCGGCAGGGCGAGGCGCACGGGTGGCGCCGGCAGGGCGAGGCGCATGGGTGGCGCCGGCAGGGCGAGCAGTCTCGGGAGCAGTCTCGGGGGTGCCGGCAGGGCGAGAGTCTCTGGATCTGGCTCTGGCTGGCGGATCTCTGGATCTGGCTCTGGCTGGCGGATCTCTGGATCTGGCTCTGGCTGGCGGATCTCTGGATCTGGCTCTGGCTGGCGGATCTCTGGATCTGGCTCTGGCTGGCGGATCTCTGGATCTGGCTCTGGCTGGCGGATCTCTGGATCTGGCTCTGGCTGGCGGATCTCTGGATCTGGCTGGCGGATCTCTGGATCTGGCTCTGGCTGGGCGGCTGCGGGACTCGGTTCAGTGGCCGCGGTACACCTCCGCTGGCCCCGTTTACGGCGGCGCGGTGACTCGGTCGCTGCAGACTCTGGCTCGGGCAGGCAGGTCGTCACAGGCTCTGACTTAGGCTGACTGGTTCGGAGCCAGACACTCACCTGACACTCATGCACTGCTTGCTGCCAGCTCATGCCGGTAGTGTCAGGGAGGTCTCGAAGCTGGAGATGATTGGCTCCGAACCAGAACAACTTCTTCAGTATTTCATCATCCAAAGATGAGAATATGGTAAATAGGCGGAACTTTGTGGAAAAGTCATTAAAGTCCGGGTTCTCTCTGGCAATCTGGAGGACCCTTTCAAGATGCTCCATAGTTCCTCAAAGTCTTTTTAGGCGACAAACCTGGTCGGTTGTAGGTGACCAGCCTGGTCAGTTGTTCTGTTACGAAGCTGGGTGCTGAGCGGAGACGAGGAGACAGGCAAGGCAGGATTTCCAAACAAAAGATAATTTAATAATAAACCAAACACTTTAAATAACAAAACAAAACAAGCACGCATGTGCAAAACCTCAAACCAAGAACCACAGCAGGGCAGAACATAAACTTCATGAACAACTGACAAACACAAGGGGAATGCAAGAGTGATATATACACAAGGGGAAATCACAAACACCTGGGGGACTAACGAGTAAGTGATTACAAGACAGGTGCAGGGAGTGAAACAATAACCCGAGAGACAGGAAGTGAAACAAAGACAAGACTGACAGGAAGTGACAAAGAAGACCCAGACAGGAACAGTGTTACAACAGTGCAAATAGCCAACCTTTTTCTATGACTAGCTTACACAAACAACTAATTCAAACAAAAAGTGATGATGATATTCTGAGGGATGTCTTGGTACTAAGCCAAGAATTTGAAGAGAAACACAACCTCCATGGGAAAAAGATACCGAAAACAAAAAGACTAGAAACTATGATCTTTAAACAGTATGGATTTTGTACAAAAGATATGCATATTTTTCTAAAACAAATAGTTGAAATGACTTGCCATCTTTGTCTGTCCCCACTTTGTCTTCACAATTTTCTTCATCCTCTTCCAGTTGACAGCGGTAGCCCTTCGTCTTCAGTAAGTGACAGATTAGGAAACCCAGAAGGCCGGTGATGAAGAAGAAAAAGACAACGAGGAAGATTATGTATGTTGGAGGGGGATCACCCACATCAGGTGTCTCTTGGTCTGTCATCCCACTGTCTTCTTTGCAAAGGCAGTTGGCTGCAAATTGGACAGAAGGGATGGCAGTTACGTATATGGTAATGCTCACACAACCTAAAACTATTTTCTCTCCAGCATTGAGAAAGTTGTCTGTCACGTCATCTAACTCTCTTGGCTTGAAGAGATAATCGGCCACTCAGCTCCATCAGAGTATCTTTCCTGTTAGCAACCACCTTTATCTTGCCATCCAGGCGTGTGGTGAGAGGAGCTCAGCCAACACCCTCTGTTTTCACTCAAGCAACATATACATATTACAATTTCAACAGCCTGCAAAATTCATATGAATTAGCCACCTATTCGCCCATACCTAAAATAATTCTGCAAAATCTGCACAGAATGAAATGCAAAGAGAACGGTTTGGCCCAAGGGTGGAAAAGCGGCTAAGGATATGTTATATATTATCATTAGTCACATGACGTCACGGTAGGTGTTACACCCAGTGAATTGCATATGGACTGAGTGGCAGCAGTAGTGTTCAGCTTGAATGCCATAGAAAAACATTTAAAATTTGAAAGTGCTGTAGTGTGATTGAAATGGAGTGATGGGGCTATGCTTTTTTATTTGCATGTTTGCTGAATTGTTGGGTAAAATTATACCCTAGGTTATATTTTGCATTAATTACTCATCAATTACATATATTCTGTTTAACTATAAGGTTTTTGTAAGAATTTATAAAAGAAATGGTAACACGTTAGAATACTGTTCCATCGTTAATAATTACACATTAACAAATGATTGACACATTATTAAAATTCTTAAAATGTGGTAGTTTGCTATCAGCTAATCAGTAACTACTGTTTTACTCAGATAACTACTAAGAAATGCTAAATGCAGAATCATAATTAATGTGCGCAATGCATTATAATTCTAAAGTGAAGATTCCACTAGTAATGGCTCAAGTATAACCAAATTATTCAGAAGGAATAACTAACTATTTGGATCAGTATTCTATAGTGAAAAGAATGATAACTCCATAATAAGTCACTGCTTTTGAGGTTTTTGTAAGATTTTTGTATAGTAATGACTCAAGTCATCCTACTAAAGGAATTACTAATTATTTGCATTGGTATTATAAAGTGAAGATCATGGTCATCATTTAGTAATCACTAGAGAGTTATCATGCTTTACACTATAGAATACTGATCCAAATCCTTTTTAATTATAATTATAATTAGTAGTTCCTTTAGAAGGATTTAGTAACACTTTAGTCATTACTAGTGGTTAACATGACCTTTAGAATTAATTATACAATACACATTATGCTTTCCTGTCGTTCAAACAGTAGAGTGTGGGGTTTGCAAAGCCAATGTCATGGGTTTAATTCCCTGGGAAAGCAAGAACTGATTATAATGTTAATATATACCATGAATGAAATATAAGTTGCTTTGAACAAAAGCGTCTGTCAAATGCATAAATGTAAATGCATTAATCACATGAATTATGAACCTGTATATAAATATTCTTGGTAGTCCTCTAGCTAGCGATTAACCAATAGTGAAAAACTACATTCCACTAGATACTACTACATTATAATTTGTTAATCAGGGTTTTTTTTAAGTTAATTGTTCCTTTGTTCCTGTGTAGTTATTGTCTACATCATGGTAATAGCAATTTAGATAACTTTAACTTTGTTTCGTGACTTTAATTTCACTTACAATTCCCTCCTTTGTATGACTAAGCATGAAGTCAAATGTACTGGTTTAGCACGTCATAATTCACATTGTTCAAAACAAAACCTGATTTCTAGCAACATGTCAGTGTCCACTATTCTTTTGTTAAGTTGCAAAGATTGATGTCTAGTCCGACTACCTTTAATTTATGCACATTATCATTTGTTTTGATATGAATATCATTTGTTTTCTCATATGAATTGTTTTACTTGCAGTTTCCTCTACTAGTGCCAGCCAAGTTACGGGATGACTTGCTGCTCAGTCTGACTGAGAGGACATGTTCTGGCAGGAAAGTGATGTCAGAGCATAACCTCTATTAACCTATGATTTTAGCATCAAGTAAATAAAAAATAAAAAGGTAACTGTGTGTGTGTGTGTGTGTGTGTGTGTGTGTGTGTGCGTGCGTGCGTGCGTGCGTGTGTATGTGTGTTTAACCCTTTACCAGTAAGCAGCAAGTCTGGCCCAAAGTCATTCTGTGGAAATTCTTGTATGAGGTATGACATTGAATTAACTCACAAATCTTGCCCACTATTCAATATAGAGGAAAGCTGGTAAGCATGAGAGAGCGACTCTCTGCAGTATGACTCAGCATTCTCATGACCTCTACAACCAAACACACACTGATGACACAGCATGGGTTATTCTGATCCTCTGATCATTGAAACCTGATCCGTCTATGTAGCCTCTAACCAACTGTAATTCAAATATATTCAAATGCAATGCATCCAGTCTTTTCAGAGTTGTTTATTTAGAACAGTTGTCACAAAATGATGACAAAATAATATATGCACATATCCTCCCTGCAGGAATCTAATCTAATCTGACTTCCCAACAAATGAGAGGAACTGTTTAACAAAAGACAACTGCTCAGCTACTGATGGCCACATGTAGACTATTTGTCCTCTGCATGCAAAAAGGATATAACATTTTTATATTCATGAAGTCCTTGGAAATTAAAGCAGAGCAGATGCTCTCTATAGCTGGCACTAGTAGAGGAAACAGCAAGTTGATATTCATATAAAAAAATTATAATGTGCATAAAGTCAGACTAGACATCAATCTTTTGTTTTGAACAATGTGAATTATGACGTGCTAAACCAATTCATTTGACTTCATGCTTAGTCATACAAAGGAGGAATTTGTTCCTCTCTATAGAGCTGCATACATGAAGAATTCAACTTTATGAATGTATGAAGACTTTGAAGATTTCAAATACTGCATTTACATTTATGCATTTGGCGGCTCTTTTTTTCCGAAGCGACTTGCATTGCATTCAAGACACACATTGATATTCTAATAATTTCTTGCTTTCCCTGGGGAATCAAACCCATGATTTTGGCAATGCAAGCGCCACGCTCTACTGTTTGAACTACATGAAAGCAAATATGTGAGAGAAGAGTCTGAACTAAACCTGTACAGCCAATAATTGTCCAGATGAACATTCTCATGGAATTTAGCTTGAAATAAATATTATGAGAATCATTGACATGAGAATTTCCTTTTTTATTATATATCTGATAGAAATATGTACTTTGAGTTTACAAGTGTACATATTTCTGTCAGTTATATAGGCCTAATCTAAACAAGACAATTAAAACCAATGAAAATAAATAATACTATTATTACACTCTTTCAAAGAGTTGCACTCTTATTGCCAGTTCTTTAAGGAAACAATATTTAAGATGTCTTTCGTCTCACCTTGAGCGCGCAGTCGATGTTTTGTCAGATGCGCACAGATCCGCACGTTATCGCTACTTTAACTATCAAGAAACAACGAAACACGTTATTGTGAGGATAAAACCAAATGGTTTACTCAATTCACTGCAGGTAGTAAATATAACGACAAAGACTGTCAAATGCGTCATTGTTCCAACCATTCTGTTTATTGCTTTTTTTAAATAATTGTCGCTATTAATAGCTTCCACGTTTTTGCATTTTTGATTCTTTTTGCTGGTCTACGTGCATTTTCGAAGATGCGTGCTAAGTTAAAAATAGTTCAGACAAGAGTCTCAGGAGCTTTGAGTTGTGTTATTCCATGAGGAGTAACACGGGACCAATCAGTGTGTTTCATTTGCTTCCTGATCACTTGCTTAACGGTTAATTGTGGCATGAATACAATGTGTCAAATAAAAATCTTTACTATTAGGCTACTTTTCCTAATAACCTTCAAAACTGAGAAAAGACAGATATCACATGACATAAGAAGATTAACATTAATAATCGCATCATTCTCTGATACTCACCCAGGGATGAGCTGCTGATTCTTTGAGCTGGACACTGAAGCTGAAACAGATCTCGAGAGCACATTTAAAGGTAGACGACACGTGAAACAGGAGCAGCTCTTTAACTTTTGCAAGAGATTAATACATTAAAGGGATACTCCACCCCAAAATGGAAATTCTTATAATTCTCTGACCCCCATGCCGTCCCAGATATATCTGTATGATTTTATTCCTGCAGATGAACACAAAGAATTTTTTTTTTCAGAAAATGGTCCATCTCTGTGAGTCCATGTCTGCACTGAGAGATGACAAATGCAGCCTTTGATCTCGGAGCACGCGTTCCAAGACAGAAAGTCCATGGACGCGCCACAATTAAATCTTCTTTTTTTCCTTTTTTTATTTAATTTTCTTTGCCAGTCTCTTCCCTCTTTCCAGTGTTGCATTTGCTAAGCTGTGACTTCAGAAACGATTCTTTGAATGAATGAAATGTAACCAATTTTCTAATTTTCCTTTCTTTTCTTTTTTTTGGTCTTGCAGTTTGTGTTGTGGTGGGCTGTACCATTAGCACGAGGGGTGTTTCAAATAATTTATGTAGGCTTACTGTAGTTATTCTGTTTGGACGTTAAGAAGTATAAGGATAACACAGAAGATAACCTTTTTGCATGAGAAGTGCGATCACTTTTATTGTTAATAATATAAGGCAGGCTCAGACTGAGAGCAGTTCATTGGGAGCAGTGGACGAAATGAAAAAAGCCCAGTGGCCAGATTACTGATGTTACATTGCAGCCAAACTAGCCGCGGGGAAAGTGTGTGCGCCTTTTACTACGATTACGGTAGTTTCAGGAACAGCAGATCTATCTATCTATCTACCTATCTACCTACCTATCTATCTATCTATCTATCTATCTATCTATCTATCTATCTATCTATCTATCTATCTATCTATCTATCTATCTATCTATCATAACAATACATAAAAACAATATCTGTCATCGCTGTCATTTACACTCACGTCCTCTTTAACAGTTGTCTAATATTTTTTACTGGTCACAATTCAAGATATGTTTTATGTTGAGTTTTACAGCATAATTATTTGCAAAAAGCAGGCAAAATAAAGTATACATCCTTTCTAAATACCTCTTTCTTCTTCTTCCTTTTTACAGTATTAACATGACAGTTACTCTTGAATTCATGTGTTACTCTCTTACTGCATATGGATTTAGAAATATGCGTTTAGAAATAAGTCACATTTTTCTACTTCAGAGGTCTATAAACACATTGTTTCAAGTAGAAAAAAAGTTCACTCCATTAATGTAATAATCGTATACCGGATGCATACCTCATATGAATCAATTTTAATGCAACATTTTGGAAAGATATTAACATACTGAAATGAGACGTCTCCTATAAGAACTACCCTCTAAAACAGACGAGCGGTGCAATTTAATCACAGGTTATCACTAAATCATTTGCAAAGATGCTAAAAATGGGGACAAATGGCTGGAACCCTTCTTGTTTGTTGTGTGAGAGGTCCTGCAAGCCTCCATAGAGTTTTCCCCCTTCAAGCTTCTTCATGGACATCCTGAGAGGACAGACCTACAGATGGCAGAAACAAAATTCTGTATGTACTGGCCCGAAGAACAAAACCACCTCTCACCCTCACAGTTCCCTGATGTTGCCAGCTTGCAAGCAGAGTTTGCAGACGTCTTCTCGTCCCTACCTGGTTGAATAAATCGCATTCAGAAACATACTGAGACTGAGGTTCTCAGTCACTGCCCGAGAGAGAGAACCGGGACATCGGGGAGGGAGGTGACCTGTGCTACCCCCTCTATCCGACAGAAGACAAGTCAAGTTACTTTTATTTATATAGCGCTTTTTACAAAACAGATTTGTTTCAAACCAGCTTTACAGTGGTCACAGTAAAACAATGCAACAAAGTTTGGTTTGTCTGTACAGCAGCTCTAGAAGAGCAGACCAATCAATAATATTGATGAAGATTAAAGGAAGCCAAGCAACCCGAGGCGACAGTAGCAAAGAACCCAAAACTGCAGCAGGTGACAGAATGGAGAAAAAACCTTGGGAGAGACAAGGCTCAGTTGGGGGACCAGTTCTCCTCTGATGTGTGGTTCTTTGTACTTTTTCCTATTGATTAGTCTATCCAGGTGTGTCTTGTTTAGCTTGTTTGCCCCTCTTTGTATACAGTATATCCCTTGTGTTTCTCTTCTGCCTTGACAGTTGATGTTTCCCTAGGTTGTTGTAGTAATTTATGCAGTTTTATTAAACTTTTGTTAAATCTGGTTTGTCATCTGTGTTCTTTGGACCCAACATAACAGATTGACTGACTGTTTTAATGGATCTAGCAGGAGTACATCTTCTTCGCTAGGGTGAGCATTGCTTCAAGGACCATATTAGAGATTCTTGGGACTTGGCTTACAAGCCTCATTTTCCTGATAGTTCACTTACTTAATTTTTCTGAATGGGACTCAATGAGCCATTAAAATCTCAACTTCTCAGTGATTGTCCTCAAGAGAACATTTGTGGGTTTTTGGACCGGCGTGCTCAAACTTGCTTGTCTCAGCTTTCTCAAGCCTGCAGACTGCTATGCACTCAAGCTCACCAGCTGCAGTGTCACCAATCTTGGAGGTAGATCCTTTTGTGTACTGTTCTCCCTGTGATGGGTTCTGCCATTTTCTGCCATGTGTTCTCTTTCTTTGGGTTGTCCTCACCTCCTGAGGTGGCACTCACGTCTAAACTCTGTGTTCTTTGAAGGCCTTTTTATGGGCACGGGTGCCGTTTCTGAACTCTCTGTATGCTGTTGGAGAAATTCATATATCATTAAAATTAGAGTTAGTGAGAACATATAACCTTTTGGATGATGCAAACATATGATTGATGTAAAATACCAGGTCTGTTGCTGAAAAAATTAAAAACTGTAAATAATATATGGGGCATTTGAAGAAGAAACTCTTTGAAACTCTTTAAAAAATAGAAAGGATGGGGCTCTTCTGACAATAAAACCTTTATGTATGTGGAAGTGTAGATTATGATGGCAGATGGCCACGTTGGACAAAAAAGAAAAGAGGACTGGATTATTGCCTGGCAATAAAGACCATCTTCTTGGAGACCTGGAAACTGTGACTCTTTGCCTTTTTTTCTCTGATTGACCAAGCAAGAGAACTTAAGACTCTATGGATTTGCCACAACAATACCCACATGTCTCAGTTATTGCCATGGGTGCCATTTCTGAACTCTTTTTGTCCCCTAATGGTGCTATTAAGGTCCTAGAGGCTGACTTTGATTTCCCTGTGCACCGTTATGGCCACAGAGACTGATTTTGAACTTCCTGTCTGCTCTGACACATCCACAGAGGTCATCACTGAACTGTTTGCTTGCCCTGACATGACCATGCAGGTCAGCCCTGAACTTCCAGGTGGTCCTGGCACGACCACAGAGGTCATCCATTAACTTCCTGTCGGCCCGACACATACTCTGACAGGAGGCTCTGTCATACAGTCCCTTTGACTTTAACTGCTTGTGTGTGTCATATTACCTGTCTTGTTGTCATGTTTGCATTTTTCTTAAATTCCTGCATCGTAAATTATCTCCTGCATTCTTTAGACCCACCATAGTAGAACTCTCGAAGGGCAGCAGCAAAAACATTGGTTAATAAAGTGAGATTAAATGGATAGTTTATTCCTTTAACATTTAACTAGTGAAGTTTAGCATAATGTTCAGAGTTTGTATTTCATTGTTTTTGTTTATGTTGACAAATACTGAATCTGTTTTTGTGCAGATGAGACGAGTAAATGTATGCTCACATTTAGTCTAGAAATACAATAACTACAACAACACGTTTACACAGTGTACTCAACATCTCTGCACTCATTCAATCAATCAAAATTTATTTATTTAGCGCCTAACAACAACCAAAAGGTGCACAAGGCGAAGAATTTATATATATATATATATATATATCAAGTTCACAGACACTCCGGACTCTTATTTTGCCTTTTTGTTGTCACCTGTTCCCTGTTCCATAACTCACCGTCACTCATCAGTTCCATTATCCCTAATCATCTCAGGTTTGTATCTCAGGTTTCAGTGTTTGTATTTTAGTTAATCACTGTCTGTATATTTAGTCCTCCCTCTGCACTCTTTAGTTGTCAGTTGTTAATGAAGTTATGTTCAAGTGTGTGGATGGTCTGCCTATCTTCCTGAGTTCCTAGAGGTTTTGTCTGAGTTTAGTTTTTGCACATGCGTGCTTCTTTGTTTTGCTATTGTTGGAATTTAGCTTTCCCCCCAGTCCGTTGATTTGCCCCGTCAAAGAAAGACGCTACTCATAAATAAATGAAGTCGATTTAATGGAGAATCAAAAGAGCTCTGAGCTCAGGATTACTGGACCACAATGCCAAAAGCTGACATCTGGGCAGTCCAGAATGTCTCACAAACATCTAAACATATTATAAAATATAAATTAAAAATATTTATATTCTTGTCTTTTTGGATCCTCCCTTGAGTCCTCTTCTCAAACTCATGACTGTTGTCAGGTAGATTTCTTCATTGGTTACATCATAGCAATCAGCAATCTGCACACAAGAACTCCCTTTCCCCATCCCTTTCTATCTGTAACTTTTCTGGTAAACAGATAGCGTCAACAGTTACAGCCTTGGACTTTTCACCGAGTGCATTGTCCTTTGTTTTAGACAGGAAAGATTTGTTACAGAATTTAAACAGTAACTTATGTTAGAACAGAAAAGAACATGTCAATACAATTTGGAACATTTTAAACTATCATTAGAAATAAGCACGTCAACACAATTTCTAACATTTTAAACTATATTTTCCTTCACTATTTAAGTGTTTTATTTTCAGTTTGTTAATAAAAGCGTTTTTCATTTGAATCCTGCTGCTCCTCGTCTCTGCCGCATCACACCAGCACTCCTTCGTAACAATATATATTAAACGACAACATAAAGAAACAACAAAACAAAGAAAAAATAAGATCATAGTCAAGTCCAAGGCTATGCGTTAAATGCTTGAGTGAAAAGGTGGGTTTTTAACTGTGATTTGAAGACATTCAACACTGTAATATTACGGAGATGAGCAGGGAGTGCATTCCACAATGTAGGACCCTGGACGCTAAAACACCGGCCTCCAAACTTTTTATACCTGAACCTCGGCGTAATCAGAGAGATAAGTTCAGAGGAGCGGAGTGTTCTGGCTGGCTGGTAGACTTTTACTAATTCAGCAAGGTAAGCTGGGGCCAAACCATGGATGGTCTTGTAATTTCTCTCTCTTTAAACATATATATATATATATACATATACACACACACACATCACACCCACTGGAGCCTCATCAATTGGGTATGGATGCTGAACAGCTCTGAACTAAACTAACCCTGAAACAGAAGCTGCCGGATCAGGTTATGTTAAGAGAGTAAGTTGCTATGGCTCACATACCCTGAAAGTTACCTCCATTTTTGGAACCAAAAGCTGAGTTAAAAGCTCACTTACCCTTAAACATACCTGGGCATGTCACATAACCTGCTTACTGGAATACCTCCCTGGCAGACAGGGTAATCCAAGTAACCAGGCAAAAGAGTCAAAACCACAAACACAGGAAACCAGAACAGCGCACAGAATTGAAGTATAATGCCAAAACCAAACTAGCAAAAAAGGACTAACAACACAAGGCTCATATAGGCAAAGTTAATGAGGTAATGACAAACAGGTGGAAGTGATCAATAATGAGTCCAGGGAGGTTTTCCAGAAAGGAAGTTTATCTTACCGTCAAATATACACTCTTGGTTGACTAATGAAAACTTTGCTTACTCAATGTATATTGTTTCCAAAAATATATCCTGGAGTAAGTTCGTCCAACCCAGTTTGTTCTTCAGGATTAACAGACAATTCATTCTCAAGAGAGCGATGAATCCACGAGCCACCATGGAAACAGATGCTAAGAAAAATTGTGCCATACTACTCATACTTAGTGAATATCGCCACTTATTTGGTGGTTTTGTAATTATTTTTCAGTCTTTTGATTTAAAAATATTTTAATCACTGTGAATAAGAGCAGTTTTGTTTATTTGATGCTAAATATATTACACAGAGAAATATTTATAAAACTTATAATATTGTCTTAATCTATATCTTCTTCCCTTCACCCCTATCTTTCACCCTTCTCTCCAATCCACATGATCTGAAATTCACCCAAAATATGTTCTTGTCATACAATAATTATCATACAACACTATACATATTTGTATGTATTCCCACAGAAGTAAACCAAAAGGTAAAGGTTTCAATAAAGTTTTTAAGAGTTTAGCGATATTTTGCTTTCTGTGGTGAGTTTGTTCTCACTCAGGATCTTTCATGCAAATTACCTTCTGTCCTCAGTTAATGTAAATTCCCATTATAAGTTCATTCCCATTATAAGTTAATGCCCATAAAGCTGAAAGATAGTAGATAACTATTCATTTCATGTCTATGTAAGTTAATACCAAATCAGAAGCAGTTTGTTCATCATTTGTAGTTCATTAATTTGACAGTATCTGTTTATGGTTACACTTAAAAATTACTGTATTGTAGTGATGTGCTTCTCGGTTCGAATCCCTGAAGCGTGTGCCGAGTAATCTAGATGAGTGGTTCATGAACCGCGGGTCGATGCACGTGTTGCTGACGTAAGTGCTGACGTTTGAAGCCCCGCGTAGCGGGTGTACCACGTGACTGCTTCAGGAAAGGATTCGCTAGGTTTGAGTGCAGCTCGAAATAAAAGCGGCAGTGAAACACTATGTATTGTCCCTTGCTTTTTGTGTTTTTGGGTCCCTTTATTGCGCTGTTTTTGGCATTCGATTCGAGCTTCTTTTTGCGATGGAACCAGCAAGAAAGAGGAGATTTTCCCCTGTTTGGGAGCACTTTGAGTTGTTCTCACCTAAGAATGTAAGGCACCTGCAATTACTATGTAATAGATTCCACTAATGAATAAAATAAAATGTGACAACTTTTCTGAATACTTGTAGCTGAAGCATCTGATGTGTTCCAAGGAGCTAAGTTATAATAATAACACCTCAACTATGCTAAGGCACTTTAGAGTCTTGCATGGGAACGAGGAAACCAACCAGGTTGAACCTGGCTCAGGTATTCCATTTATATTCATAGCCCCACACTACACTGTATAGTTGTTTTTTTAACTCTTACATATGTAATTCAATTTAGCTGAGAAGGTTGACTTGGCTGAGCACTTTATCACATTTCAATACTTTTCAATTCAATAAATTATATTTTTTTAGACTTTGAAAGCCTTAGTGGAAAAAATTGTTTTTAAATAAAAATGAATAAACTCTTTATTTTACCTCCTTATTTAACATTTTCACTTGTTGCAGAAGCAAAAACAAAGTAACACAAAACAATTCATGTTAAAACTCTTCAAATAATATTTTTGTATTCAGAGCATGATTCACATCCCACCATTTTATTGCAAACACCAAGCATGTTATACATTTTTCTGTCCACATGATGGGGTAGTCGAGCAAATGAATCATCTTGAAGCCCCTATGTGTGTGTGAAGCATTTCCCTGCAGGGCTTCACTGCTTCATGGGGCTTCATTTTGCCATCACTACTGTATTGAGACCCATAATGTATTTCTATAAACTTATACCATTAATCATAATGTAGAATGTTAGCAGAGAAAATAGGAGGCCCCAAGAAGAGCGAAAGAAGAGCCCGAGAAAAGAACCAAGAAAAAAAAAAACAGAGACAGAGCATCTGTTACAAACTCCTTTTATCCCTCACTTGACCATGTGATTGAAACCCAAAATGACCAATCAGATTACATTTTCCCCCACTGTAGGTGTGACAATTCGTTGACCCAAATGAACACAATGAACACATGGTTTGTGTATTATTTGTCTAGGAGCAGAGCATGCACAGTCATCCTCTGAAGCATGCGTATTAAACACCAATGAACACAAATCTTGGTAAGAAAGAGGGGGTTGAAACAGTAAAGCAAATTTCTTTGTTCATTTTCAGATATCTGTGATTATTTTCAGCCACACATGGTTATGGGTATTAAAGTTCATGATGGATGGGAGAGAGATGGGAGGAGTGCCCTCTAGTGGTGATTATAGACAATCTAGGGGTCGGGAACCTTTTTGTCTGAGAGAGCCATATACCCTTTTTTTTTTAAATATGAAGCTGTGAAGAGCCATAGTCCGAAGCGATCGATCTGTCGACCGGGGGGGGGGGGGGGGGGGGGGGGGGGGGGGGAGTTGGGGTGTGCGGCGCGATGTCTCTGTCCTCCGAACGCGGAAGTAACGCGGGTGCGGCGGCGCGATCTGTCTGTCCTCCGAACGCGGAAGTATCTGTCGACGGGCGGCGGCGTCAAAAGAGCCATATGCAGCCATCAAAAGAGCCATATATGGCTCGCGAGCCATAGGTTCCCGACCCCTGATAGCAGGTGGATGAAACATGGCTTTTCCACTGTCTCTGTATGTATCTGTTTGTGTGTGAGAGTAAGAGAACAAGAGAAAGAGAAAGGCTTTTTGGGAGGTTAAAAAACTCAGTTTGTTTGCCTTTTTAATCCTATTTAAAATGTACTTAACCAGTGTTATTTTTTGTGTAGTTAATCTTTGTTTTTCTGTTGCTGTCGTCTTTGAAATAACTCAATTTGATGAAGTGGTACTGTAATGTAATCAAGACCTGGCTGGAACTACTTTTAGCTGCAGTTATTGGAAAATTAATATAAATTGATTTACTTGTTATCAATGTAAAACCAGCTAGCTCTTGTTATGGCATCAAAACAGATTCACTTACAATAGAGGGCTTTATTGATCTCATGACAGGTATACAAGTCACAGTAATGAATTATTTTTCTTTTTCATTGTCTTTCTTTCTTTCTTTTTTACTCGTACCTGTTTCTTCTTACAAGTCATTAAAGTAATTTGCATGAATTAAAGAGTGCTCAATCATGATCAGTAGTCTGTCACACTTTGAATATCCCATTTTAGGGTTCTTCATTTTTTTGTCATTCTATTTGACACGTTTCACACACAAAATATTTGAAATATGTTACAGTGGTAAATATTAATCTTGGCTGTTGACGTCCTGATGCTCCATTGTTTCTGGTTCTTCTTCAAATGCTTCGTTCTCATAAATGTGTTGTATCTGGATATCTGGGTCACACGATGCATGTCCAAAAGCTGCTGTCATAAAGAAAAATCAATAATGATGAGTCATCAACATACACCATATAATCCAGAATGACAGTATATTACAGTATATTACCTTACCTCTATGAATCTGTTTTTAGTTTTACTGCAGAATTTTATATCTTTCTGGGATTATATTTACATTTTTCATATTTTATTTTATTACTTGTTTTATTCTTTTCTTATTTTATTGTGTTACTGTTTGAAATTGCACACAGTTCCAAACAAAAGCACTCATTAGTAAATGAGTCTGCGGAGTCCAGCTGGGTAGATAAGATGTGGTTATTGGATTAGTAAAACTTTATAAATCTGTTGTTGAGATTAGAAATCTAGAATTGATGTTTTTTTATTATACATTTTTTAATAATTCCAATCCACAATCTTAATTCTGAATTCTGAAAAAGCCTGGAATCATAATCACAGCCTGTATTCTCACAAGGTTTTTCTTTTCACCCCATTCTGTCACCTACGTCGTTTGGGTTTCTTGCCACTGTCACTGATGACATCACTGTTCCCTTTGAAGTGGTACTCACACTGCCTCATGGTGTTAATGCTAGGGGACACGTATTAAACGACAATCTTGATTTGCTACTGCCATCAGGAAGCTGTTTGTTTGTGTGCGCATACATAAGTGTGTGTGTGTATCTCAAAGAAAAAAAATGAGTGAATGCAGGTTTAAAAATGTGTGCCTTCGTGTGAGCAATATATATCACACCAATTGACACACATGGTTTGTGTGTTATATGTCTAGGAGCAGAGCATGCACAGTCATCCTCTGAAGCACACATATTAAACGCCGATCTTGATTTGCTACTGCCAGCAGATGATGCCACAGGTGCGCCAGGTTCATTTTATTCTTCAGGAAACCATTTGTTTGTTTCAGCTCATAAACACTCCTAGATCTCCCTAGTGAAGATGTGAGATCTTGGGGAAATCCTTTCTCAACCCGTGTGTTCCCTCACAGCAAGTAATGTAAAAGAGTTGGAGGAATATGGGTTTACAAAGATGCTCCGGACAGAGGAACCACTGACTGATTACCTCTCATCTGGCGCTACATCTTTGATTTGCCCTCTAAGCCCTGCCAATTTACAATCAAACTTGTGGGTAAAGCATATTCGCCGAAGTTGCAGGCATACCAAGCCAAACTCCTAATGTCAGGATTCTGTCACGTCAGTTTCGGTTTCTAGTGTTTAGATCGACAGAACCCTGACACTGCTCTCTCTTCGTGTTGTGTGAGGGTGCGTGACGTTTCGTGCGCGCTCTCGTGTCCATGTCATTCCATGGATGTATTCCTCGTGGTCCTGATCGGTGTTCCCTGCCCTCTGGTTTGTTTGTGTTTATGTCAAGTTTCCTGTTATCGTGTTTAATTAATGTTTTCCCCATTGTGGGTATTTCCTTTGTGGGTTTTATGTTCCTTTTTTTGTTATAATAAACCTCCTTCACCCTGCATCTTGAGTCCTCGCTCATTTGTTTTTCCGTGACACCTAAAGTACATTGACGCTGCAGAGAGTGTGGCTCCAGACGCAATCATGGATCTCCACCGTAACACCAACATTGCCCTCTGTGAAACTGAGCAGACGGCTTGGGCCACTGACTGCTCGCTTGCAACTTTGGTCATAACAGAGTGGCATTTATGGCTTAACCTGTTGGGGCTAAAGGAGAGATCATTCCTACTTTTTGCCTTTCAGGCCACGTCCACACGATGCCGGCGCGTTCCTTATCCGATCTTTTTTTTCCTCGTTCAAAAAAAAAATCTGCATCCACACGATACCACTAAAACCGACTGAATCCGGTGTAGTTTATATACCAGACCAGTGTGGGGCGCTGTAATTCTGACACAGATAATACACTATACACAGAGAAGAAGACTTTGAGCATGCGCATTGTTGTTGCTGTTCAGTGTTGCCAGATTGCTATTTACCTTTTGGTCACGTCCGACCAGGTAAACATGCCTTTTAGCTGGTTGATAAAATTTGGGATGGTTTTTGATGCATAAAATCGCTCAACATTTTCATTATTTATAAGAGTACGCACTTTCGGCTGGTATTTTTTATAATTGGAGGGTTTTAAGCTGTAGCTGCGCTGGAATCTTCAGTCCAATCTGGCAACACTGTTGCTGTTACTGTGACGCAGCCGACACGGGATGTGATGACATCATCGGTAAACAAAAAATATCCGGATTGGCCGTCCACACGATACCGCAAGGGTGTCGGATTCAGATCTATCCCCTTTAGGACCCGGTATCAAAAGAGAGCGGATTCAGTTTCCTAAACCGCCGGATGCGTGTGGACGGAACGCCAATCCGATAAGAAATATATGCGGATGCAGTGATCCGTGTGGACGGGGCCTCAGACTTTTCGGTACGGTGAATAGCCAGGAGGTGTGGGTTAAGTCAATGGCATTCAAGCGCTAAATTCCTCTTCCACAGGCAACATCCTTCAGTCCTCCTTCTAAGTCTATCGCTGGGCCCAGCTAATGACAGGAGCAGAAAAAAGTGTGGCTACTAGGGCTCTGCCCCAGAGAGGTCCGGGTGAGGACCTCGCTGAAGAGCAGGATAAGGACCTCAGGGAGATAATCAGCTCTTTTTTAGCATCTTCTTAACCATCTGTTATTGCCCTGTTTCTATGAATACACAGAAAGAAGTAACATGCTCTATCTCTGTATTATCTGTGGTTAGGAGAATAAGGATGGGCAATACCAGCTCTTGCGTCCCTCCTCTTTTCCTACTGCTTGTTGATGAAGAACACAGTATGACAGACACCTTCTGCCTGAATTATGAGTATTATGCTCTAGGGCAAAATTGGCGAAGATGGGCTATTCCCACTTTCTCACGTCACCTTTCCTTTTATATCACGTATAATGAAAGTGTATGCTTCTTTCAGGCTTGTATATGTAGGGTTGGCAGACACCGCTGAAAGAGGAGGAGCTATTTTGCTTCCTGCATTGACTACTTCTTTAGCCATTGTCTACTCATTGGGGCCAGTCGGAAGTAGAAGCATTTTTGCTTCCAACTTTCTTACGCGCCACATCTCCTATGAAAGATAAAAGTGTATGCTCCTTTCATATTCACATTGGAAGGAGTTGTCAGACATAGCTTAAAGAGGTTGGGCTGTTCCATTTCTCATGTCCCACTTCATCAGCCATTGTTGCCCCAGTGTTGAAGAACTTAGAAGAGAAGATGGGCCATTCCCCCTCTCACATCCCACTCTTCTACTGGCCACTGTTACATTTAGCATTTATATTGAATCACCACAACAGGTTTACATACATCAGGTCAAAAAACACACTCATTATATGCATTGCACATCACCACATTTTTCAATGGTTCTCTGTAATCCTGCCTTTCCACGAGCTGACTCTGCTCTGATTGGCTAGATGGCCCAGTCTGTTACGACTGATCTACCGCTTACAGCACCTGTTGGAAGCTAAACGATAACTGAACATCAGCTCCACAATTGTACACACTGTAAACACAGTAACAATAATGATGATTTCACCATATCAATTCGAGAGCGAGTCCGATGATGAAACATTGGAAAACCCAAATCTCCATCGCAAGGACAACTTGAGCAGGATGTTTCTCAGTGATACACCAATCATCATGTACGTTATGAGATGTTTCAACTGTAATTCCTCACCTCAGCATTAACAAGTGTGTGTCCATCAACAAACCAATGTCTACATTTCTAATTTATTGTGGTGTACATGTAAGAACTATATCAATAAGAAGAAGACATTTACATTTATATAGTGCTTGTCTTGTCTTGGTACTCAAACTGCTTTACATATGCAAGGGGGGAATCTCTTCAACCCCCACCAATGTGCAGCATCCACTATGATGCGACAGCAGCCATATTATACCAGAAGCTTGTTGATGGAGAGGAGACAGAGCGATGAAGCCAATCAGGATACAAGAATGATTAAAACAGTGTTTCCCAACCCTGTTCCTCTGGGCACACCAACAGTACACATTTTGGATGTGTCCCATATCTGCCCCATGTATTTCTGGTTTTGGGAGTCTCTACAAACAAGCTGATGAGTTGAATCAGGTGTGTTTAATTAGGAAGAGTTGGAAAACCTGTAGTGTTTGTGTGCCTCCAGAACAGGGTTGGGAAACACTGGATTAAAAGGCCATGATAGATCGAGGCCAATGGGCAAATTTGGCCAAGAATTATTCAAAATGAAAGTCTGTGATTCTGAGGACCAAGCTAGTCCAATTATATTGGGTATTGGGAACTGTCCCATCTTTCAAAAGCAAGTGTTTTGAAAATCCTGAGCTGAACTCCAGACTTGAGAAGCAGTCATCAGTAAAATATCATGTTTAAGTCCAGGTCAAGTTTTTCGCTGGTGCACAATGTACAACATATGCAAACGTCTTATCTAGTGACGTAGAACCATAATGCAGAGGGATTTGAATTCCAGATGACACATTTAAGTAGCACAGAGTCAGTTATTTCTTTTAGGAGATAAGTTGTGTTCTTTGTTAGGAAGAACACAAATTAAAGCAAAGCAAATTATTTTTTTACTCACTTTCTGCTGTTTGAATGTTTGAGCCTAATGTGTTGTGTGGGTCTGCAGATGTCACTGTCATTACTGTCTCTAAACAGAATGAGTCGTTTGATGGTGGTGATGAGGGCTGCACGTCACTCTCCTCATCAATCTAAACGCATACAATAACAAAAAAGTCTCATGTTAGTATATGCAACATCATCTATGTCTGAATACAAATAGTGCTGTGAGTGTTGCCAAACTGACCTTGCATTTGAGGATATTATATTTACACATGGGACAGGTGGGGTGTTCCAGGAGCCATGGCTCAATGCATTTCTTATGGTATAAATGTCTGTAAAAACAGAATGAACAGAATGAACCATTTCTTTGTTATTTATCAAACAAGAAAAGAAAATAACTATGTTAAATATTTATTGTATTTTTTAATGTTATGTTCTACTTTCTCCTGGCAGGATGAATTTCAGCGTCTCAAAAACTGAAATATACTGTATATACATATATATATATATATATATATATATATATTCAACAGAATCTGCTTGATATAATATTCAATGCTATAACGTAAGCAAGTTGAAATAGAGAAAACAAACAAAGCTGAATAAAACCTTTCAAAAATAGCCTCCGCCAATGCATCAAAATGAACATGCTATACTGTCACCATTCTGAAGGTAGGTCTGTAATGTTGAATTAAAATCATATGTGGATTTGCTCATACGGCACCTGCAAGGTAGAACTGTGACCTGTTCACCACGTGTGAATGAATCAGTGCACACCACACAGCTCACATCCTCTGATTCAACCTCCTACAGACACACAGGCATGGTGCTTTTACTCATTGCAGTTTAAATGCTCTCTGAATTAATTTTTAACAGTTATTTATTTTATGATTTAGCAATGGTTCAATACCGGGTCACCTGTCCGCAGAGTCCGCACTTGTAACTTTGATATTGCTTTTTCAGTCACTTTTTTCATCTCCTTCTGCACAGAAATCAATGAAAGAAAACAATTGGCATTATAATAATCCCTTTAGAGATTTGACTTGACTAAACTTGGCTGAATACATACCTGTTGCTTACGAAGTTGCCGGTTTATGTAAATTCGTTTGATGATCAGGAAAGCAAAGTAGAACATAATGATGGCTGTTATTCCAATGAAGGTGAAAGACAGTGCATATGCCCATGTAGCACTGAACCACAGGCCATGTGCATTGGCAACAGCAATTGCCATGTAAACATCTGAACCATTCTTGATCAGGTCAGTGATTTCTGTGCCCAGAATATTGCCAATCATGATGGCCACAATTTCATCTGCATCTGTAGAAATACAATATTAGCATTAACCATGACTGGTTAGCTATTTTGAGATCAAAAGCATAGCATACAAAAATATTACTGGATTACAGGGAATATCCATCACTTTGACAAATTACCATCATTGCAGCAATGCCACTAAAAGTGGCACTAAAAGTGTGAATGTGTCAACTAAAAGTGTGTCAAACATTGTAAAAAGTTTAATCTTTGAAATCAAGTCAATCTTTCATTAAAATGCTATTGGTCAAGAATATTTAAATAATGTGTCAGTTAAAGGAACAGGAATAGCCTTAAAAAATGTCAGACGGAAGAGTTTTTAATTCCAGAGATCATTACAATCAATGGCATTGATTATATATTATATCAAAAATATATAAATATAGTCTTAAAATATGGTTTCCTCTTGGCACTCTGAAGCACAACTCATTTATGATGTAAGAAAAAAAGACATATAGTAGCTTCCCTGATTGCAGAAACTTTCATTTTTACTAAAGGTATGTTGCATCAATTTTCCAGGAAGTGACAATTTGATTCTCTTGAACATATGGGATGGAAAAGCTACTTTATTGCAATTTCTTTGTGCAATATTCCAGTTGTGCATAATTGTTAAATGCACATTGTATAAGTAGAGAAATGTTGCTCTGTTCTACTTTGTATGGTGTGGGAGTGACATAGGTTAGTTATCACAATGAGCGAGATAGTTTGACAAGGAGCACGCTTAATGTCAAACCTGCAGGGAATGGAGGAGAGTCTGTTGTCAAAAAGAAAACACGATATAAAATAAGAATGAACATTGGCTTGTCTTTTCAGAGAGGGTTAGAACTGAGGGTTGTAAAAGGGTGGAAGAGATTATCTGATGTGAAGAGTAATTTTATTGTGAGTTGTTGCAAAACAAGTATATTATCTATGACTGATTACATCTACAGTAATATCTTCAGCTAGTGAATTTGAGATTCTTAACAACTAAACTGGTTATAGATCTTAAGTCTAGTAGTGAATGAGCAGTGGAATAATGCAGTCACACAGAGCCAAAGCACAACCAAACTGTTTCTTCTGTAGGATGCATGCAGCTCTGTTTTATAGATGGAAAAGGGTGACTGCTCACTACTATAACTGTGTCTCAACACATTTAAAACTTGCAAATAGATGAGTCTCATAAGGATCTGAACTAATCTTAGGTCATTGGCTCTCCAGTGCCAGATCTGTGGAACTCTGTTCTACTGTGTTTAGTAGTATTTATTGTGTTTGAGCCTAAAAACACATATTGGTTTCAAGAGTATTTGGTGACTGATCACAGCTTGTTAGCTAAACGTCCTCATTGAGTGTTGTTTATCCCATTGGCTGGCCAAGGGCCCTGAATTTCAGGGGGTTTTCCCTCAAACTGCTTTCTCGGCTTGGCCACACAGAGGAATCAGGAATCAGCAGGAAGGGCTGAGGGACCTCCAAAGAAGAAGCATGCATCTTTGGCTCTTGTAGCTCACCAGGTAACTGGGGTTATATGTAACTTTACTAGTGGGTGCTGTTCCTGCCTCCAGTTAAGGAATTAATGAGGTTAATGTATGCATGTAGGACCTCTACCTCGCCACGAACCATCAGTTTTCAGGAGGATCAGGATACTGTCTCACTGGCTGCTTTGAAAGCATTGGACGAGCCTGAACATTGCCACCATTTTTGGAAGATATATCATCTCTATAGTCCCAGTCTGTCCCATAGTGATGAGTGCTCTTTTTCTTGATGCCGATTTGTCCTAAATTTACATTCAGCCCAGGCAGTTAGACTGGACCAAGTTATACACTTGTTGGCGGTGAAGGCTGATGCACAGGAGATGGATCGAGACATGCATCTAGTGAAGTGTCTCCTGATGAGGCCCTCAAACAGAATCTTTGATGTCTTAACTTGCACCTGTGTCAAGAGCTGGAGTGCTTGTTCTCATTTCCAGGCTACCTGCACATCCTTCTAAAACATATCATTGCCCCAGGTCTGTGACAGGCCATCAACAAGCAGATCCTCAATACACTCGAGAATGGCTAGCATCTTCAATTCTGTCACAGAACCTCATCATGAATCCATAATAATCATGTTATGCTTTGGCCAAACCCAGCTTTTCAACACAGTTTGCTAACCATCCTATTCAATTTTCTGTGTTTCCTAATCCAGAACTGTGCCCAGTACGAGTCTTGAAGCAATATTTGTCAACAATGGCATTGTGAGGCATCATCGACCAGTTGGTTGTATGTTTTGGCCCCGTTGGAGGGATGCGTACTTGTCTAAGCAGCGGCCATCTCACTGGGTGGTAGACACCATTTCCAATACTCCAGTTCCAATATCCATGAAATGCATTATACTTTCTGTTAACATTAATTCTAATGCTGTTTCTACTTCACTCAGTTAGTTCTGCTGTGTTTACGGCCAGTGCTTCATGAGATCACACTTAAAAATAAGTCAGATAGAATAAATGGTATGTGTATTTGCTGTCCGAGGAGAGGTCTACGAACCCAGAGTACTCTATGGCATAAACAAATAAATGGCATAAACAAAGGCTTACATGAACACTGATACTTCATTAGTCATGGTCACGTGTGACTGAATGATTACAAGTTTCTGATATGTAATCATATCATATAATGTATATCATACATATCAACACATGACCCTTTCCATAATGTTTAACAGTATCTGCCAGTCTTCTACTTTGCATAGAACCACTTGTTATCGAAATACTGTCAGATGACTGTCAACACGAAGTCTGGAAAGTCAGGTGTTGTACAACACATTATGAAACAATGGGGTTTTACAGTTCAGGGAAGGAACTGGAATTTATGAACAGTCTCAGGTAACATTCAACACAACATAAAATTTTACAATGCCATATGTCCACTGAACAAATAAAGAGTTAACTCATTGACAATTTCAAACACTTCAAACACTTTCAAAACTTATGGCAAGACCTGAGCAATAGTTGGGTTGTATCTGTAGCACATCAAAATGATCAAGGTCTGAGCTCCGTCTGTTTTGTTTATTTTTTGTCCTAAAGCAAATATCTGTCATATAACACAGTGACTGTATTTAAATTACATGCAAATAGTTATTTTGACTGTATATGGCCAGGTTATGATTACCTCAACAGGTATTATACAAAATAAAAAAAAATAATTTAAAACTGGTTCTCTCTTCAAAAGCATCAAAAACTAAATCACTTTAAAACAGTGTGGATTCTTTATTTCTATTAAAGGGGCATTCAGTTGTTGTTTTTTTTAGCAAGCTTTAGCATTGTAATTCTTCAGAGACTTTAAAGTCGACATGAAACAGAGGTTGTGATATTCTTTTTATTTGATAGGCTTCTGGAACAAGAAAAAAAAGAAGACTTATCCATGGGGAATTGATTGAATTGTTGGGTTTTTCTGCCTTTGCACCACTAAGAATTGTCCATTTCGATGTCATGGTGACTTTAAGTACAGACACCACAATAGTGTTAGACGCTGCATCTAACAGCTTGTTACGTCTGTCTTGTGTTTTGTGAATTTATCTTGTCTGTGTTCGTTTTCACTTGTTTCCATGGTGTCTAATTGGTCTGATTGTGTTCAGGTGTTCCTGCTTAGCGTCCTCATTTGCTGTGTGTATATATGGTCTGCCGTTTTGATTCATTCCCTTGTCGGTTATTGTTAGTGTTACACGCTACCCTGAATTTATGTTATTAAAAGTAGTCATTCGTCTTCGTCTGTCTGCCTCTGAGTTCCATAACAGCTATTAAAGTGTAATACTTTAAATTAAAATCAAATTATTAAATTCACCTTTAAGACAACAAAGATATCCATAAGTATCGCAATGTCGAATAAATCAGAATTTCATTGACATGAAATTGTATTCTGGGGTATAATATTGTCATTGGGATTAATTTAGATCAATTACCTCTTGTCTCCAGGAAACATCTTATTTCATTTGACCTTTTAGGTTAGGGTATGTATGATGAGCAGGCAAAATAAATTAACTTGCATCACAATATTTAGAAATTTTTAAGTATCTTTTTGGAATAATTGTACTTTTATCTGCCTGTTATGCGTTTCATATTGCTGAAAAGTGGATAGGTTTAGAGTAGTGGTGGGCTTATGTGCTCAAAAATATTCATGAAAATACAAAGATATGTAAAAGTCATTTTAAACGACAAAATTATAAAGATAAGACATGCATTTACTAATAAAGATAAGGCAAGCAATTAAAAGTAATTCAAAGGCGCTTGACCATGCCTTGAAATCCTGGGTGTGGGAATATGTTTTTTATATCTGTTATTTAGTTATGTAACAACTAAAACTATACATATTTTTAAGAGATTCTACAAAGTTTATTTTTAGACAGTAAAGTTTTACTCTAGGGTGAGGTCAGTTGTATAATAACATGGGAAAAGACAATTCAGTAAGTTCAGCACTTTTTTGGTTCCTCTCAAGGTTTTTCCCTCTATTATACCTAAACATCCTGAGGAGATGTTTACTTGTCACAATTACCTTTGCCTTTCTCACTGTGTATATTCAAGCTGTATTGAAACAAATTTACTTATCTTTGTCTGCCAATTAGAGAACCATACCTGAATGGGACATAAGGTTTGTGTCATTGCCTGTCCCATCTATATTGTAAATAACCACAGCAGAAGCTCCTTCTCGCTGGGCAGCCTGTATCTTCTGTGAATAGGTACAGTTTCCTTTTTTTATCAGGGCAATCCATGGCTTTTGACTTGCGGTGAAAGTAGTGTTCCCTGAGCATGCCAGAGGATCCTGATTTGGAAGCACTATTCGTCCAACAGCCGATTCCAATGATGAGTGCGCTCCAAACACACCACACTCACACACACTGCTTATGCTTTCATTAGATCCACTGTCAACGTATCTCACTTCCAAATACGCGGTCCAGTAAAGGAAGGAAGCACTGTGTTGGAAACAGTACTGGAAAGCCAATACTGTCAACCAGATACGTGAATGGCCACGTCCATGCATTGTTCTGAGCATCGCTTTCATTGCGCCAAGTAAACACTCCTGTGTCTTGGCATTACTCTGTGGACATTAACAGTAATCAGATGCCTTCTAGGTGGTAATATAAGATGGTTTTTACGTCAAGAGAGGTGTTCTTATCACAGTGAACCTTGAACATTGGTTAAGATAATATTCACTTGAAAGGGTTGGGCTTAAGTATGTTCGTTTCAGGAAACTGCTGCAACTTCAAGCCGTCTGTGGAACTGAGGGTCAGTTTTACCCTTTTGAATTTTTAACATTAATTCACATCAGCTTAACTAAGTGTTCAGCCTAAATTTCATTTGATCCAAGTGATCTAAATGTGGCAATGTAATATTATTTTACATCTTATTACATTTTGAAAGCAAACATGAATTAAAAGTTTTTTCCCCCTACCACCTTCTATCAAGAAATACAGGGGTACAACAATGTGTTTATAAAAATGCTTTAAAACATCCCTGTCTTTCTGTTACATGTACCCTGGACTCTTATGTTCTTCTGTTCTTGGTGCTATCTTTGTATATCTTGAATATCCAGGTGTGTCTTGTGCCTTTGTTCCAGGTCGTTAATTGTTCAGTATTTGGTTGCAGTTCCTCGTTTCTCACTTCTCTATTGTCCCTTGTTTTGGTTTTGATCTGTTTTCATTAAACCCCACTCCTGCATTTAGATCCTTTCTTCCTGTAATTCTGTAACATTTGTGCACTAAAGTCAGAGTGACCACTGCCAACATATACATAGTTACGGCTCACCATGACTCTTGCTTGGCCAGCGACTATGTCTCCAAGAGGTGGAGCCTCCCCTCAATCCCCCTGTTCGGGCCATGCTTCTGATTCAGTCAATAGCGGACAGGCCACTTGAGAATAGTCATCATCACTGATCATACCAAACACGTCACCAAACACTGATCAACCAGCTTTCAAACAGATTAGCGAGCAAACAATTGATGGTAAGGTTTAGAGGTACGGCCCTACGTCATAATTTCTGCCCGAAATACCTTGGTGTGATCCTCGACAGGAGTTTAACGTTTAAGAATCATCTTGACAAGTTGTCTGGAAAACTGAGGACTAGAAACAACATGGTCCAGAAACTAACAGGAACATCATGGGGTGCCAGCGCTGCCTGTCTAAAGACCACTGCCATGGCCCTCGTCTACTCGACGGCGGAATACTGTGCTCCCGTATGGATGAATAGCGCACACGTGGCCAGAGTGGACGTTGAACTCAACCACACCATGAGGACCATCTCGGGCTGCATCATGTCAACACCTACCCACTGGTTACCAGCCCTCAGTAACATTGAACATCCGCAGACAAAAATGCCTAGCACGGGAGTTCACCAAAATGTCCGAAAACTCCCTGCTTCCCATCCATGAAGATCTGAATAACCTGAGCAACACCCGACTTAAAAGCCGAATCCCGCCAGCTAAAACCTTCCATACATATGATCCAGCGTGGAAGGACAGCAAAGCGTGGTTGAAAGAATGGGAAGCCCAGCAGCATAATGTAAGCAACATCATCTTTGAGCTTAACACCCATAAGCGGCCCAATGGGTTTAACGAAAGTCGACAAATATGGTGCAGACTGAATCGCCTGAGGACTGATGTTGGAAACTGCGCATACCTCTGGCATAAGTGGGGATGGGCGATGGAGCGGCGTGCGAGTGTGGAGACCAGAAACAAACTACACACCACATAGTATTCGAGTGTCCCATGACCAGATACAATGGACCAGTTGATATGTGACTGTGGACAGACCTATGCCCATGCACTTCTGGAGAAGAAGACGATGGATGGTTATGTGGAGGAGGTATTGATATATTGCTTTATTTTCCTTGTTTTTTTCTTTCTTCATGCTTTGTTAGACAACTTAGATGGAATTAGGTTAAACCAAACCAAGGTTTAGATGGAATAACCAAATCACAGACGTAAGCCAGACCCAAACCCTGTACTACTTTATAAAATAAATCTGAATTTTAAAACCAATGTGTTATTGAATTGGTAGCCAATGCAGTTGCTGGAGCACGAAGTGACGTGATGGTGTGAAGATGTGTTGGTCAAAACAAGCACATCTGAGTTTTGTTTACATTGCAGCCTTTTAATAAAACTTGCTGGTAAACCAACAAAGAGAGAACTACAATAATCAAGCCTTGACATGATGAAAGCATGCATACACCTCTCAGAATTAGGCCTACACAGAAATGGTTGAATGCAAACAATGTTTCGAAGATGGAAAAAGACAACTATTGTTGTGTTTTTAAAATAAAAACAGTTGAGCATCAAAAACCATGCCCAAATGGCACACCTGGACATCTGAAAGGCTAAAATCCTTGTACGTTTCGACATTAGATGGGGTAATAATTAAGTGTGTGGAGAGGTGGGCGGGATTCAGTGAGGTGGGAGAGAGAGTCAGCAGAGGAGCGGTGAGTAAGTAGGTCAGGAGCAAAATGACAAACACCTGTGTCTTATCAGTAATTGGTGTGGAGAGACCTCATAAAAGCCACAGAGGAACAAGAAACGATGGTGAGAGTATTGAGAGGTTCTGCTCGCCTGACTGAGGAACTCCAAAAATAGATTGCGATCCCCTTGAGTGTAACTATTACTATTGTTTTGTTTGTACTTCTTGTGGAGCTGAATAAAATAACAAGAGCCTCAGTAAGCCACTGACTACTACATTCCCATTGGCCGGTTCACCTCATCCCCTTGCTCTCAGGGGAGGCGCAAGTAGCTGTCCAACAGCTGCCGGTCCAGAACCTCCTGGTCTATGAAGGTCTAAAAAGAGCCATCCTGCAGCGGGTTGCTGGACCTGGGCAAGAGTGACCGGCACTTCATGATGGCTCAACGGCTCTGGGACACATGCTGCTGTTGGCTGGGGTAAGCGATGTCGAGTGGTAGAGTGGTACCACCAGAGTGGTACTGGAGAAATTCATTGCACGACTCCCAAAGAAAACAGCAGAGTTGGTCCAGTGCTATCGCCCAAAGTCGCTGGGTCAGAGAATCATTACTATGGTTCTCTCTCTCTCTCTCTCTCTCAATTTTAATATAATTATGGGTGTCATCCATATAACAATGACAGTTCAGGACATACTTCTGAATAATCTGCCCAAGAAGCAGCATAAAATCACAAAAGGCTGTGACTTGGTCTAATGTAATGTGTATTTCAGAATGAAGCTTGGTACTAGCCATTTGGAGCTGAAGATTGGAAAGTGCACCAGGATCACTTCCAGCAAACACAAAATGTTTTTTACAACTTTTTGTATTGTTATATTGTAGTTGCAATTAGGCAATGTTGCAGTACAACATGTAAAAAAATGTTTTAGAAACCTCACTTAAAATTAAAAGAGTGAGCAGAAATGATGGGTAAATGTTGCACTAAGTAATTATTTTTTGCTTTTCAAAAACTACAATTTAAAGAGGGAGAAGGTTAGAATGGTTTTGAAACTATCATTTCACTTCAGAAGACCTTGATTCATTAACTGGGACTGAATAGACGACTGCCATGTTAATTTTCTGTGGTATTTGAATGATCCACGTTGGCAGTCCCATAGGTACATATGAAATCACAGATATGGATTTAAAAAAATCTTTGTTTGAGTTCATCTGAAGGAAAAAATGTCATATACCTAGCATTTTTGGAATATTCCTAATGTTATCCACTTGTACTTAATTTATTAATCATTTTACACATCCACCCTGCATGTTTGAAATTTTATGAACACAATCGGGTGCTTGGTTTGTTACTTTAAATGCATGTGTTTAGAGTACTGAGCATATCAGTAATGAGTGACTGACTCTTTGAGTGGTGAACTCTTCTAGTGCTACATTCGCTATATTGTCATTGTCTTGTGGCCCATGATAGTGTTGCAACTAGTGGTGGAATACATGCTCGAGGATGAAGATGTTTTAATCTCAACATGATACTCAGCAACTCAGAATTAGCTCTCATACACATAGAGTCATAGTGTAAATACAAGAGATAATGTGAGCAGAAAGTCTGATAATCTCCTTGATGGGTTTCTCGAGGGAGAGCTGTCTTCAACACAATGGTGATTGAGGAAAAATGAGAGAAGCAAACACAAACTCAAAAACATGCACAAGGGCTTATGGTAGAATCCACTCACAAGGAATAAGATGATGAAATTCTTTGAAGTCTTTTAATCTCAAAATAATACTCAAGAACATACATACAAAGAGTTGCAGTGTTTACAAGATAATGAGGTTCTCTCTCATACACACTCACTCACACAGTCATTCACACACACACACAAACTAACTTTAATTTAATTGGGTCACTATGGTAACAAAACCAGGCAGGTGCGAACAGAAAACCAAGTCCAACTGGACATAACTATGACAGATAGTATATGAACAATAATAAAATTACACTGGTCCAAGAAATGTAATATATATTTCAGTTCAGTCACCCATCTCAATATGAATTGTCAAATTTCAACATTCGTGAATCAGGATATCACACCCAGGTGATGCAGATGTCTTCACATGGTATACAATACTTTCTCTCTCCTCCTTGCATTCATGTTTATTCCCTCACATAATACAACAGCTCCCTCTAGTGGGGATTTCCCACTCAACGATGTACACTGTTCTTGACTGCTGAACACAATAAGAGACGCCAGCTCCGACTCAAATCACCAAGGTCGACATAGATTTACACTCGGTGCATACATCACTAATAAATGCCTCTTTACATGGTTAAGATATAAGAGCTTTCTCTTAGAAGTAAAAAAAAATCAAAGTCCTTCTCTTAGAAGGACTGTGTACTGTTGAAAAGTTACCTTACAAAAAATACAGTGTCGTTCAACTTCATTTTATTAAGTACATTTCAAGTATATTTTAAAGTGTGCACTAACATCAATTTACTGTTCCAATACTGCTCGGGACATGTGGGCAGTCATGGCCTAATTTGTAATCCAAAGAATATGGGGTTCGATTCTCAATACCTTCAGGAAATGGCTGAGGCGCCCTTGAGCAAGACACTTTTAACCCCCAAGGCGCAACAGCAAAAAATGGCTGCCCACTGCTCTGGGTGTGTGTGTCTACAGTTTGCAATGTGTATGTTCACGATTCACTATTCACTACTCCTGATGTGGGTGCACTAAATTAGAGCAATGCAGAGGACAAATTCATAGCATGGGTTTTCATACTTGGCCTTCACATGTTAGAATACTAAACTGGCCCACTTTTTAGTGCAGAAAATGTTTACTATGAAGTTTAACAGTGTTACTGTGGGTGTTTCTGTTAAGTGTAACTACATTTTTGTTTCAACTGCATCTATACAACAATTGAATTTACAGGCATAATGATAGTTTAGTAGTCAAATACTTGCATTTTTTACTTTATGAAAGTATACTCCGTAAACTACCAGTTTAAATAGTTTTATTTAACTTTGCAAGTATACTTGTAAGTCAGGGATGTTCAACCTTTTAGGACATGTGTATCCCTTTATATAATTTCACTCGCGTTCCCTAACCACCCAACCAATGCAGACATCACTGATATATTACTAGATGTATAGAAACATCATTGCTATATATTATATTATAAAAACAATTATATATAATTATATTCTGCATGTAGTGTGCAAAACCATGTCTAAACCAGACACGAATGTTGTTGCATGACTTCACGTAACATCTTGAGCATTTCTGCAGTGGACTTGACATAGTGGCCACGCAAATCCATTTATTCGTCAAGTCAAAAGTAGAACAGGCACTTTGAGTATGTCAGGAATAGACGAGGCATTCGTTTACTGAATTAACAGCTGAAACCCCTGCTTTAAGTGAACATTACATAATGCTTACAGTTTACTCGGTATATATTATTTTTGCACTTTAAGGATACTACTTTGTTCCTATTTAGGTGCCGGTATAATATTTTGCTTAAGTGCAATTTTAAGTATATTTCTGAAAAGTACATTCCTGTAGCTCAATCAGTAGAGCATTGGTGTTTACAACATCAAGGTCATGTGTTCGATCCCAGGGAAAGCAAGAACTGATTCAATGTGTTCCTTCTATGCAATGTAAATCACTTTGAATGAAAGTGTCTGCCAAATGCATAAATGGAAATCTAAGTATATAAAAGACGAATTTCTTATTTTTAAAGGAAGCGACACTTGAATGAACTTCTTTTTTATAAAAATAAAGTAACAATAACATGTCTACCATGATCAATAAAGCTTCCATCTCCTTTTAATCTCCTATTAAAACCTCCTATTCTTCTAATGTCGTGCACTTCATGTTGGTGTCAAATTTGTTGCTGTGTGCTTCATAATTTGGAAAAAAAAGTAAGAGGCAAAAGTGAGGAAAATTCCACCATTTTTTATTAGCAGACACTGCAACATCAGAGAGCACATAACAACCTGCGGACTTCAATAAATGTCAGAATCACAGTAAAAAAATTACAATTTGCATGAAAACATTATGATCTTTAATAAGCTGCCATTTTTAATTATCAGTTTTGTTGTTGTTGTTTTTGCAGGGTAGAGTGAAATACATCAGCTCTCTGTTTTTTGTTTAATTGTTATTCATCTTATGAATAATAAAAAAATCTAGGGCAAATGGATAAACAGCAAGGAAAAAATACATGAGGTTAAAAAGTCAATTTCCCCCAGCCATGTATAATCACTTGGAAAACCGTAAAAAAAACAAAACAAAACAAGTGTGAGGAAGAAGAATAAAGAGCATGTGGAAACAATTTAAGAAAACATCCAAAACTCGAGTCAGGTAAGATTTTTCTAGACCAAATAAGTTATCAACAACAATAAATGGCATTTAAAAATATTTTAGTGTGGCATTCTTGCAGACACAATCACTGCAAATCTACAAGGTGCTCAGTATTTAGCTTCAGTTTGTGCTAAAAATTTGTACTGATACTTATAAAACCATTGATAAAAATATTTCTTTGTTAACAATATGCCTTGGAGGTTGGACAATGACAACAGTGGGAGTGATGAGGAGTTGCAACGACAGTGTTGATGGGAGGCAAAGATGCTACTCAGACTTTGCTTCCTTTGTTTCTTTGTGAGTCTTTGCCACCTGAGAAAAGGTTGAGAAAAACAGAAAAATTATTTTGCATGTCACAGGACAGCCATATAATATCCCAGAGTAACAGAATTCTGCCCACTGACCTTAGCGTCTCCATTCTCTGAGTGGTTCTCCTCGTTGGCTGCAGACTCTGAGGACTCCTTGCCCTTCATCTTGGTCTTTTTGTCCTCCTTCTTGACATTGACTGCTTTGTCTTTCTACAGAGGAAGTGAACGATTGTTAGCCAAATCCATAAACAGGATTTATTCACTGAACATTTTCACTTCAGTATACTTTGAAATGCTGTAGCCCTGAAACATCGTTCTAATGTTAGAGTGTTATTGTTGCTTTTTTTGGTATCTGTCACTATTTACCTTAGCAGTCTTTTTTGATTTGGGTTCAGCCTTGACAGGAGCTGGTTTCTGTGAATGAAAATTACAGAAATTATGCTCAGATATAAATAAAAAAATGACACATTCAACATATTTGAGGCATTGTTCAACTGAAACAGTTTAAAACAAAATGGGGAAGATAAATAAAATCTAAAACAGTCACAAAATAAATAAAAAATAAAAAAATCTACGGTATACTATGAAACAAATTTACTATTGATTGGGTACAAAAATAAAATCAATGTTCAAAATGCGTTTTTGAACACTATTCCCTATGGTATGTATTTTTTATTTCTTTTTTACATTTATTTATTTGGAGTCAGATATTGATTTATATATTTATACTGTATTTGGCAGGAAATTTTACATTTACATCATTAATCTACAAAACTAAGAAAATAAGGTCTGCTACTATGGTGGCAGTTATGCTGCTCATATGCTCAGATTTATGCCCTAAACATATTTTAGTTTATTGCCATTGGTGCAAAATAAACATATCTCATACTCCTTCACACACACAACTGGTAATAGCAACATACGTACCGTTGATAACCGTGCAGATCTCCTTTTAGGCTGAGAAAGTACAAAGATAAGTCAAATATACACACATGTAATAATAAAGAATAACATTTCAATCATATAAATCAAGTAGTTTACAGTTTAATTAAAATAAAAAAATATTTCACCTCATCCTTTGCATCTCCATCTGCTCTCTGTGGATGAAAAATACATGAGCTCAACAAATTTCATTTAATATAATACTATTAATAATATTATTTAATTGCATTTATTATAATTTTACATTTGCACACATCCAAATGTAAGACCAATGATAAATGTTTATCCAGAGTCCTGTACAAGTAAACTCAATAGTTCAGCTCAACCATCCCTTATTAACAGCACAACCAACCCCTATGTGTGACAGTGAGAGGAGGGGCGGACGACAGCGCCACCTATCGGTGCTCGAGCGCCAATACACCCATCTGCTCACAAGAACAAAGACTATAACATAATCACACTGTGTTATTGCCCACATCAATGCGCTTTCAATCTGTAGTATTGCACAAGTAATTTTGAGTGTAAGTTGATGTTTGGTGGTGGTTTTTATCAGTTTCGTCTTGCACGGCATGGCTGACGCCACAGGAAACCAGCAAAACATACTTGAGCACGAAACCGCACGTACCGCGCAAAACTAAGATATCCGCGGCGGGGATTTGAGCCTTCACGATTTTAAAAGTACGCAGATACATATTTAGCAAAACAACGAATAAAAAAACATATAAACATGGCTATACCGAACAACGCCTCTCTGATGTAGGTGTGCGCGCGCACGCGAGCAAATTGATACGTACCTTTCTTTTAGGCATGTTGGATTGCTAAAGAGATTCAGTAAAACACAAAGGAAAACTGCTGCTTTAGAGGAGAACTCGGTCCGCTCAACACAAAATACAATCGTAAACACACAGGAACATTACAGCAAGTGACTGAATGGGATAAGGGGGAGGAGCTTAGGCGTGATTGATGGGCGGTTAGACCAATCAGCGCTGAGAGCCGAGAGCTAAACATGACAAAGATCCCAGGCGGTATCTCTGACATATGATGTCGACAGTTACCATAAGAAAAATAATATTCCTTCCTTTAAGACTTAAAGGTGTCTCTTCATTAGTTTACTTTTGAACGAGAAAAAACCAAGCGACCCTTTGTGCTTTTGCGGTTTCATTGCTGTTGGCGTTTAGGTATAATTCAAAATGGCGCCCTGGAATTGTGTCGGGTTAGGGTTTGTTTCTCAAGCCTGCAAAAAAAAAAAAAGAAAGAAAGAAAAAGAAAAACTGCGCTATAATCGTTCGCGGTTAGTGTAGACAGTTTATTTGGTCAAAATGGCGTTATAGTTTGTTCTGTCACACTGTGACAAAATGGCATGAATGTTAAATCAACAAAGCATGCAACATATAACTTATTCTGAGGAAACTAATGCACAGTTCCTAATTCACACAATTTGCAGCACGTCCATTAAAATAGAAAGTATGTGCATTTCCCACCAAGCACCAACATAACTAATGATTTAAAATATATAACATAAGCAGAGTTAATGCTGTGAAACTGCACAAAGAGTGAAGCACTGCGATGGCTTTGTGTATCATCACGCATGACTGAGATAACTTTCTCCCATTTATTACAAGAAGTCGTTTCGAGTAATCTCAACATTTCAAACCAGCCCTGTTTTCATTTGCACTCTTCAGCGACTGTTTCTGATAAAGCAGAGCGAGTTTTGCAAGCCATGTTTTTGCTGTAGAGGCGGAGAACAAGGAGGGGTAAAAGAAAGAGAGAAGGGCAATAATGAGCTCAGATCTTGACCGGAATGAACAGATTCTCGCCGAGACAGACGGAGTGAATGTGGATTGCAGTATCGCTTTTGTGCCGTAACCTCCCCAGAGATTGTTGTTCGCATACCTCTTAGATTTAAGGGATTTGTAATTATGGTGATTAAAGTTTACATCGCATCATCCTCCGGATCAACATCGGTAAGAACTTCAGACACTGTGGGAGCATTGATTGACATGCAATTGGATGGTAAGATTGCATTGCAATCTTACCATCCAAATTACAATTGTTACCGCAGTGAAGTCATAATAAATTAATGTGGGATCAAACAAGGTGAGAAGAATCAACAATCTTTGTCATTTTTTATGACTATGATATATATATTTTTAATGACGGATCAAATTACCATAGTTTTAATGTGAAACAGATAACGATTGAATACTACATTTTGGGCGGACATTATTGCAATTATTATTTTATTAAGTGCTATTGTTAATATAATTAGTAGTAGTAGTTGTAAGAACTACTAAACAACTACTGAAATATCTACGTTAATGCTGTTACAGACTAGTATTTTGTTCTCAAGCAAATTCAAAAGGAGAAAAACACACCACAAAGTCTAAATATGGTGTTGAAGTGGATAGTTAATAACTTCCTCATTAGTGTGCTGATAATCACACGTGCTCGATTCTTCAGTAAATAAGGTGCGTGTAACTAGAATAGAGATTGCATTATAACCCGCCCTGAATTACCGTACCAGTTTCAATGAGAGTTTTATTTGCATCTTAACTGTCGAAAAGTTCAATAACAGTATTCGCACTGTGTGAAATGATCCCGCCAGGGGGAGCTATTCCTTCAGCAGGTGATTTGGCTGTTGCACTTCCTAATTTGGTGAGTTAGCGAAAACTTGTGCTCCAGATACTCTAAGTTATGTAACATTGGAATGACACATTTCATGGTCTTGACCAGTCCGTGTTCCTGGTGCTTTCCCCTCTGAAATAAGGAGGCACATGTTTATTCAATTGCAAATTAATAGGCGATTCCAATTTCTTTTGACGTTCAGACAGTTTAAGCGTTATATCTTGACTCTTTGTAAGCAATCGGTGATATATTTCTTATGTTTATATTACCACAGTAATTATTTAAACTAAGTATAAATCTCTTTAAATTTGTTCAAACAGTTTGCACATTTCTTTAAAAATAATAGCTACAATAGTAGAGTTATATGTTTTATTTCTGAACTGTTGTTTAGCCATTTTGTGATCGTTGTATTCGTTCACAGATAGGCATAAATGCAGCATTGTTTGCCACAATGCCATTATGTTTCTGTAGCTGAGTGCCTTACTCTCAGATATTCATTTCAAGTATATTTTAATTCAGACATGGAGGTCAGTGATGATGCTGTTTTTTTTTAATCCACTCACTATCAGTTCATCAGTCAAGATTATACGGCCTGATATGGATGGGTCAGACAAGGGAGGCATCCAAAAATGTTTACTGTTGGTGTGTTTCCTGGAACAGGGTTGGGAAACAATGGTTGACATTCAGGCTGATTTGTGAAGCGTAATAAGTGTAATAAGCAAATCACATTGCAATGGAAACTATCACATGAGTTAAATCTGCCTGTTGCTATACCTTGATGATCCACAACTGTTTTTGTATTTTGTGAGTTTTAGTTGTTTATGAGTCCCTTGCTTGTCCTGAGCAGTTAAACTTTCCATAGAAAAAAATCCTCCAGGTCCTGCAAATATCTCCTACATATTTGAATGCTTTCCAGTAGCATCTGTATGCATCTTTTCACACTGAGGACAATTATTTAAAAACGGTGCAAACGTTCACTGATTCTCCAGATATCCAACACAATACATTTCTTATTTTACAGTAATACTGTCTAAAACGTTTTTTGACCCCACATATTGGATTAATCCAAATTAATTTTATGACACACAGATATCACAATTTTATCTATCTCTCTCTCTCTCCCTCTCTCTCAAAAGGCAAACAAAACAGCTTTTTTTTTTGGGGGGGGGGGTTGCAGGGGTTGCAATAACAAGTTGCACGATTGCAAGATCTATTGGAAAGCATTTAAATTTGGTGCAGAATTCTCTGTTATAAAGCACATATTTCAGCTCAAACTGTGCTGACGTGGAGATCAGAAACATTGTGCTATGACTAGTCAAATGTTTTTACTTGATTCATTTAAAGTTTTATGCAAACCGTTGAGAGTGAAATTTGAGCACTTTTCAATTCCTTTTAAAGAGCTTCACACTTTCCCAGCAATTCATAACTTTGTGATGATTCGTAAAACTAAAAGAATAAAAATGAAGGAAAACACTTCCTGACAAACAAATTAAGTAACAGTTAATCATCACAGTATAACTAATTAACCAAGTCAATTAAACTTCAGGCTATTCACTTCACTTGCCGTTACAAAAAAGCAAAAACCCAGCAGCAGGACTGGTATCTGTTCCTTAGTGCAGGGAGGAACTGGAGGAGCACTGCCAGAGTACTACAAAATGACCTCAAGCAGACTACTGGTGTGCATGTTTCTGACCAAACTGTCAGAAACAGAATTCATGAGGGCCCGATGTCCTCTAATGGGACCTGTGCTCACAGCTCAGCACCGTCCAGCTCATTTAGCATTTGCCAGAGAATATCAGAATTGGCAAGTCCACCCTGTTCTCGTCACAGATGAGAGTCCGAGCACATGTGACAGACGTGAAAGCTTCTGGAGATGCCGTGGGGAACGTTATCCTGTGTGCAGCATCATCCAGAATGACTGGTTTGGCGGTGGGTCAGTAATGGTCTGGTGAGGAATATCCTTGGAGGGTTACACAGACCTCCACATGATAGATAATGGTTCCCTTATACTGTTAGACACCAGGATGAAATCCTCAGAGCCAGAGTAAGACCTCATGCTGGTGGAGTGGCTCTAGGTTCCTCATGGTGCACGATAATGCCTGACCTCATGTGTCTGGAGTGTGTAGAAGGCATTGATTGACTGGCCCGCATGTTCCCCAAACCTGAATCCAATTAAGAACCTCTGGGACATTATGTATCAGAGTATCCGAGCCACAATGCACTATCCACCATCTCATCAGGAGCGCAGATGTTGTTGTGAGTGTGGGGGCCGTACACACTACTGACTTACATTGAGTTGCCCTGAATGAACTTTGGATCAGCCAAAGTTTTTACATTGTTTTGTGGGATGATTTTGAATCCAGCCCTCAGTGTGTTGATGATTTTGGTTTCCATTGACTGTTGTCACAATTTTGTTTCTTAAATTATAAAATGTGTATAAAGATTTTAAAATTGAATAAATCTTTTATTGAGATCCAATAGTGTAATTTAAGTGTTCCCTTAATTTTTTTGAGCAGTATATATGGAAAAGTTAGTCTCATGAAAAACAAAAATTGTGACTGAATCACAGAAAACAAGTAAAGATCGCTCATTTTAAAATCACTGAAGGTGTTGTTCAGTAAGGTACATTAAATAAAAGAAGAATATTTACAATTTTCCCTATAAATTTTTTTTGCACGTTACTGTTGTAATAAAAAATCAGTGTTTAAATGTTTTAGTGGCTTTTTAGTGCTCTCAAATATCCTGTCTCTGCTGGTCCCACCCAGCTTCAAGTTCCCTTCATCGATGATTGTACCGCCCAGCCTCCCTTTCCCACGTCCTTCTCCCGAAGCCAGCCAGTCCTTGGCCTCGCCTCTGCTGGCTCCCTTCAGTCCCTCGGCCTCCATCGCCTCCCTGGCGTCTCCTTCCGTTATCTCTTCTGTAGACTCCTCGTCCTCCTTTAGTGCTCCCATCCTCCCTCCTCTTTTGGACTATGTTGTTAAAACATTCGCACACTCCTTCAGGGAGGGGGGTTGTAATGTCAGGGTTGTGCTTAGTTTTATCTGTTTTCATTTTTTCTGTGTTCCTGGTTATTGTTAGTTTCCATAGTTACTCATTAGTTCGACACCTGTTCTTAGTTAAGTAGTAAACTGTTACTCCGTGTATATTTAGGCCTAATTTTTCTTTGCTCAGTGTTTGGTTTAATTTATGTTAATGTGTTAAAGGTTGTGTTGTATTGCAATTATGCAACTTATTTTCAAGTGCTTCTCATCGTCATTGTGTGCTTTATACAGACACTGGTTACTGTGTATAAGATCTACAACATGCATTTAGAAAATAAATAGGGTAAATGTTTTTTTATGGCTAAAGTTTTTTAACACAATAGGTATTTTCACAAAATTTGGTATACATATATGTAAGGACTTAGAGTACACATCATTTTAATAGGGCAGGGGCAAAACAATCAAAAACATGAAAAAAAAAACTAGTGCATAGGTCAGTAATTATCAAAAAATACATTTCACACGTGACATTGAGAATAAATTTTAATGTGTGCTTTAATCTCATATTTCCCTTAGATCAAGAAACAGCAACAGGATGTCATGGGCTTCTTGGCAGCCAATAAGATTGAGTTTGAGGAATGTGACATTGCAGCTGATGAAGACAACAGAAAATGGATGCGGGAAAATGTTCCAGATGATTTCCGGCCAGCCACAGGGAACCCTTTACCTCCTCAGATCTTCAACGAAGAGAGATATTGTGGGGTGTGTACACGTAAGAAATATTACATGTCGGGATAGTACAGTAGCTCTCAGCACAACATTTTGGAATAATCTGGGTTAAATATAGCCTGTATAGTATCTGTGACACTGTCAAAAACTACAGGAAAATATTTTCAACTCATCCCTTGTAAAAACAAGCGAAATCCCTTTAAATGGGCACTATCCAGGGTTTTCAGTTACTGTTTGCCAACACGAAATTCAAGCTTGGACTCTCCTCATGGGTGAGACATTGCCAGAAGTTACACCCTCTCCCCAATACTATATTATATATCAGTTGCACATAGTCAGGGTTGCCAAGACCATAGTTTTTCCACAGAATTTGGCTAATTTTAAACTGTTGCCGTGGGTTTATTTATTTATTTATTTTTTATTTCCCATCGTTAGTTAAAGGTTCTTGCATATTGCATAAATTATACATTTATGAATTATTAAAATATAAAATACTGAAATGCTTGTATTGAAATATGTATTTTATTTTTTTTTTTACCAATTATAAAACTGTGCTAGATGTTACGTTTTGTGAAGGATGGCCATTGGTAGGGAGTCTTTGAGCTGTGCTTATGATCACTATATAATGGATTTTAATTTGTATAACAGTGAAACTGTAAAATAATTTAGGTCTGGAAATGGCATATTTTACACACAGCTCAACCAACTCTAGAATCTACCAGCGGGAAAATTGGAGATCATTTTTCAGAAGTATTTTAGTAGATAAATTAGTAGTATTTTTGTGTGTTTATGAATGAACAGTTACGCTAGCAGTTATATGACTGTAATTTGCAAGCAAACTTAACCATATTCAGTCTATCTCTATCATAAAAACATAATTACAAATGCCTAGTAATCTATTGAGTTACAGGTTGCAGTAAACAAGGCAATAGCAACATCAGTGAATGATTTTTGTTGAGACGCAACAGCTTAGTGGAGCTTCCCAAGCTTCAGACACAGATAATAAAGTCCCGCCCTCTCCTGCACTGCACACCATTATTGGCTGGTGCAACAAACCCACTGCCCAAAGATTGCAGCCCAGAAATGTCCCGAGCACATCAAATTCATGAAAAAATAAGGAAATACAAACACAGGGCAGTGTCTCTGTAGACACAAACTCCACAACATACACTACATGGACCATAAGTAATGATTAAGAGGCATTATTTTAGTATGAGTCAATGTTATTTTCCCCAAATAATCCTACATGCACCTTTAACTCTTATTGTTTCTTAAGATCTCCAAGATGGCCAATGAGAAGACATCAGACAATAAAAAGAATAGACTGCTGGACAGTGCTCTGTCACACACAGCGATCGAGTCGTTTCTGAACCCATCCTGTCTTTCTTTTCTCACTAGCTATCACAGCTCTAACTATACTAAGTAAAGCAAGGCTGAAACTTGTATGGTGTAATTCCTTCTGCAGAACAGAAGTGAATATATTTTGAAGAATGTCTGCTGTTATTTGTCCATATTAAGTCAATGGGACGCAAAACAATAAAGCTCTGAAAAAAATACGTAAAATCACTTCATTCAACTGGACTGGTAGTTTTACGAAGTGATAATTTTTTTTATTTGCAGCATCACAATTTAAAAAGTGAACTGGATCTGTGCTAAATGACAGCAACCTAATACATATCTATTGCTGTATATGTCCTTAATGTTAAAATGCATTGGGGTTTGCTAGACTATATATGCATATAAAAAAAAATCATACTGACATTACTGCACCACCTCTTTCCACCCTCTGCCTGAAACGCTCTGTTTTTAGTGCCTGTCTCTTTAAAACACACCTTTACCAAAATTGCAGTCTGCTCTGATTGGTCAGCTGGTCCAGTAAATTGTGATTGGTCAACTGCTTAGAGGATGTGTTGGAAATGTAACACCTCTTATGCAAACATGGGGATGTAGCTAAATTGCCTACTGTCTTTAATAATAAAAACAACAAACAGCTGAAGCATTCTTCATAATATCTTCTTTTGTGTTTCCCAGTAGAAAGAAAGCCATGCGTGCTTGGAACTGAATAAATTGAATTTAATTTTTTTGTTGAAATTTAATGTCACAGATTTAACCCAGAATATTCCTTTGAGAGAAAATAGTTTTCCTGCATTGTGCCTTTCATGCAGAGGCTTTCAAAATGAATCTATTTCAGTGTTGAGCTGAACACACTTCTACATAGGTCATCTTAAAATAGCAGATGAACAGCAGTCTTGTGTTTTTTGATTGGTTTACACCGACTCAAGCAAAGCCCCTATGAATTGAGTAATGCTTTCTTTTGCCTTTTGCTCATTGAATGATGTTTCTGTGCTCCAGAACTACGAGGCATTTTTCGATGCCCGTGAAGACAATGCTGTGTATGCGTTTCTTGGCTTGACTGCGCCCCCAGGTTCAAAGGTAGGCGTTCTAACAGACATAAAGGGTCCTTTATTCCCACCTCATGTGTACTGTATGTGTCCGCTCTTAGGAATGTATTTGAGTGCTAATGTTTATCCTCGATGATGGCCTTTGCTTCACAGACAGTCTGTACTCTTTCTGCCACTGTACAGAACAGGTTCTCTCTGCTGATTTGAACTAATCTGAAGGCTTTCTATGTGTTTCTTAACAGGAGGCTGAAGCTCTGTCTAAGAAAAGTCAGATGTAATCTAGAGAGCCTGTTCCAGCACATCTGCTGAACTCCTGCACTTTCTGATTTCGATGAATTTCTATTTCTTGTTGCTTCATTAAAAAAACAAACAAAAAAAACACAACTTTGCACAAACTATTTGTCCGCTCAAAAGCCTATTTCATTAATTCACTGTTATCTGGAAGTTAAAATGAATTTCTCTAGCCGTCCTAATGGTCACAAGCAAAGATTTTTTTAGATTTTAGTTATTCCTCTAATGTTTAAGGAAGTTTATACTTGAATGTTCTTGATTAAATTACATTCAATCAATGCCCATTTTTGTAATGATAGTTTGCTTCTTTGTGTGTTTTAATCTTTCTAGTATTTTTAGTAAAATGTATGTTTTTTTACCATTTTTTTTAACTAATTGATTTATGTGTATATTTCATAGTGCATGTTTTGCCTTAATTATCATTCATGTCTTAATAGATTTCATTTTCTATTTTAAGATTTAAAACAAATCAGAGTTCTCCTACTTATAACACCATTATTCGTTCTTTCAATTGATCTAATGCTTTTATTACAGTTGTACATATTTTCTATTTCCAAGATCATTGTAACATGTAATAAGAACATTTGGTATGAATGTATTCTGTTTTTAGAGCTACGGTAATTTGGTAAGGTACCATGGTAATGCCTTTGTTTACATTATTACATGGCATACTGTATTGTATAATGCCTATATTTTATATAACAGTTATCTGTCACATGTCTCTCTACATCTGATATTTTTGGCAGTAATTTCTGAATCTTTATGTCATTTTTCAAAGCTCTAGACATAAAACTCAAAACAGTGTTTAGCTGTAACAGGCTGTCTAATGTTCACAACATTGCAGAATCAATGTTGAATCCTCATGAAACAACATAGAAACATTATAGTTTTTTTATTTATTGCTAACACAGTCCCTGAAACAATTCACCATTTTCTCACAACTATAAGCACAATGCCAGACCTGTACTCAAAAAAACTGTCAAAAACATATTCTCTTTTGTCAGAATCATACTTTGGCCTCAAATGACACACAACACTGTAATTCAGATCACCTGCACGTAAGATACTGATAGTTTCACTGTGTAATTGTTGGTACAACCCTTAAATTTTGTTGTACAGAAATAGATTTCATAATGGTACTACATAAATGTTCAAACATCACTGTTAAAGAACTAGTAGAGAATTTCTCATTGTTTGTTCACAACATAAGTTTGATTTCCTTGAAACAAAGAAAAAAGTAATAACTGAATTTTAATTATTTTGTACTTAATTGCAATAAAACTTCAACTACACTGTTTATCACATGGCTTCATGTAAAAAGCTAAATTGATAACTGTAATCTGTTGGTTACACATGTTCAAACAGTAGATTGTGGAGCTTGCAACACCAAGATCATGGGTTTGATTCCCAGTGAAAGCAAGAACTGATTAAAATGTCGATATGTTTTTTTGAATGCAATGTAAGGCACTTTGGCTAAAAACGTCTGCCAAATGCATAAATGTAAATGTACCAAATACATTATACTGAACAAGAATACAAATAAAATGTTTGACAGAATTACTGTAGTATTATGAGAGGCAGTTACTGTGAATGAAAAGTAACATGGATTAACCACTCAAAAGTACTTTGTACAAACATTATTGGCATGCATATCTTATCTGTTGTTGTGTTTGAGTTTTGAAAATTCACCACTTGCTTATGAAAATAGTACCAAAGTAAAAAGTAAAACATCCATGTTAGTGGAAATAAATAAGAAATGGTGTTGCATTTTCAGTTGTCTTTATAATTGAAAACTAATTGTACACAAAATACTGCATAACAAATATATAAAAATGTATATTTTATATTACATAATATACAAAATAAATGTTTTAAACTGTATACGGATGACTGAATCTGATTGGATGTAACTTCTCATCTTGAAATTTTAACTGAAAGACCTGATGCAATATATTTTGATATTGACTTCAGTTTAAACGACTACACGCCCCAATATTCTACAGTCAAATTTACACAAATGACAGACAAACACAATTAAATGCAATGCATGCTTCAATGTGTTTCATTGGACAAAAATACTCAAATATTTAACAGTGTTTATTAATAAGGTCAAAATGAATCAGGAAATGCTCAATGCACTCTCTTTACCACAGTATTGTGTGGTGTAGAAGCACGAAGAAGAGGGAGATGACTATAGTAATCCTTTAATAATTAAAAAATGATTTAATTATGACTTAAATGACTTTGCACGGACATGCTGACGTTACGTAGATGAGAACGGACTGAGGGAATTGAGACACAGCTGAAAAGACAGTTCTGTCACACTCTAGTACAGGGGTGGGCAAACTACGGCCCGCGGGCCATATCCGGCGGGCTTTTTAATCCGGCCCGCCGAACCTGTATTAAACCTCCTTCATTTTACATTTCCCTGTAATGTCACTCTGTCGCGGCTGCAAGTGGCGCTGAAGCTGTGCTGGAGAGTAGGCGTGTGTCGCAAACCCCTCTACACCCCCCTTTATGGCGTTAATTCCGTGCTAAAAAGGAACGAGCGCAAAACTGATGTTTGCGCGCGTAAATTACATCCGCGAGCGGAAAACAGAGCTACACGTAAATACGGGTACCTGCGAGCTCATTTTAATTACTCACGCGCTCGACCATTCACCCGCTCTCGACTGCTGTTTTTGCTCGCGCGAGCACTTTTATTTTTGTCAAGTCAAGTCACCTTTATTTATATAGCGCTTTTTACAATGTAGATTGTTTCAAAGCAGCTTTACAGGAAAAACAATATAAACAAAGTGTTGGAGAGACTTTTGGACTGTCAAGGTTTATAATAGTTGAGTAAACCCCCCTGGGTGCCGGTCAGAGCACAAATAATGAGGAGACAGGTGATCACTGAACACGATGTATTGTTGTTGGATGGATGAGGTACAGATAATGACAGGGATGTACATATATAGTCTGGAAAATAAATAAAATACACAGAATGAATAAACTCAATATGTAAATAGCAATAATCATTCTTATAACACAATGGAAAAGGATTTATATCTGACAATTCTACTAAACAAATAACTAAACAAGGTATTCCAAAGGAAATTAAAAGCGATAAACGTTCAGTATTGACACACCATGCCCATATATGGAAATCCTTGTGACGCATATGAGCAGCAGTAAATATGGCACAAATACAACATTTGGTATTATAACCGATTCATTAAACAACATAGCTTCATAAAGCATCATGAATAACTAGTAACTTAGATCGGCATCTTCATGTGAACAAAGTAATCACATTTGAACCAACACTAACGATCTGACTAATACAGAAACATCGTGACTGAACATGTCTGGGCATGCCCGTCTGACGAGACTGCATGTAACGCTCTTCAGAGTGCGGTTAACATTAATATGAACAACAGGTCCGTCACCATAAACAAACATGCTTACTTGAAGTCATTGACTAACATCCTTGGTCATGCATCTGTATAGGAGTGTAGGATATTCGGAATTAAACGGCTTTCCGACCAACAGTTTGTAACCGATCACGCAGATCACGGCAGCTCAACTGGCTCTGCTGCGCACCACCACAATATTGCCATGACGCGGTTTCATAATAAAAGTCCTTATGAAATGAGCCTTTAATACAGCCGCCCCCAAAGATGTGGAACATCTTTGCTTCTATGAAAGGCGACTCAACTACACAGGGTTGGGGGTTTTAAGTCCATCTTTCGGTATGGCAGGCAATCTGACCAGGCGGGCTACTGGTCTAGTATAAACTTGGCCCTTTATCTCCACATCGGCTGACCGTATGTGACCATCCAAGCTTCGGTGAGTCTTGACAACTTGTCCCACAGGCCATAAGCTCCGAGGTAGTTGGGGATCTACAATTAGAACAATTGTTTTCTCCTTCAAGTCAGGTGGCGAGGCTTGCCATTTTTGCCGGGTCTGTAGGCTAGGAAGGTAGTCCCTTATGAACCTAGACCAGAATCTGTCTGCAAGGATCTGTGAATGTCTCCAGGGTCGACGACTTAACATCTCGGATTCTGGGTAAATGACTGGAGGGAGAGATCCATCGGGCCGCCCCATCAGAAGATTATTTGGCGTAACTGGATCAGCATCCGCCACATCTGATGACACATAGCCTAAGGGTTTTGAATTCAGGATAGCCTCCACTTCCAGCAAGACGGTCATTAGGACTTCCTCTGAAACTGACTGTGATCCCAAAACTGTGTACAAGGCTGATTTAACAGATCTCACCTCCCTTTCCCAAACTCCACCAAAGTGAGGGGCCGATGGAGGATTAAAGTGAAAGTGGATCTTCTGACGGGCAAGCTGATGCTGTATGTCAGGAATCAATGCGTCATAAGCTTCCCGTAACTCTCTTTCACCCCCACGAAAGTTCGTACCTCGATCGGACCATAATTCCGCTGGTGTACCTCTTCTTGCAACAAACCTTCTGAGAGCCATGAGGAATGAATCCGTACTTATGCTAGGGAGTAAGTCTAAATGGACAGCTCTGGTAGTCAGACATTTAAAGAGAATACCCCAACGCTTCTCTGTGCGTCTTCCGATTTTAACTAGCAAAGGTCCAAAGCAATCCACTCCACAAGAATGGAAGGCAGGTTTGTAAAGACGAAGGCGAGCAGAGGGTAGATCAGCCATCTTAGGGATTGTCGGCTTGGCCCTCCATCGTTGACATTCTGGGCAGTTATGTTGAAACCGGCGAACAGCTTCGCGACCATGCAGAATCCAGTAGTATCGCCGTAATTCTGCAAACAGACGTTCTGGTCCAGAATGATGTAACTGATTATCATAATGGTGAATGATTAAACGGGTGACTGGGTGATTAGGATCTAGGACCAAAGGATGTAAAACGAAGTCCTCAGAACCCGTAACTCTCCTCAAACGACCTCCTACCCTGATCACACTACTGACCGGATCCATTTCAGGGGCTAGGGTAATTAGTCGACTTCCGGACCTGAGCGACTTTCCAGTCTCTAAAAGTTTGTAATCCTCAGGGAAGGATTCCTGCTGTACCTGTTTAATGATATGGAGCTCAGCCTGGCGGTAATCCTCAGCCTGTGGAGAAGTTCCGGGAGCAAGGGTAGCTCTGATCTCTTGGGCAGTGAAGTCCAAGAGTTCCTGCCAGGTGTTATAGTTCTGTCCAGTTCTGTCAGAAGAAGAGGGTAAGGTACTGCTTCCACAGAATACAGATTTCCGTAGTTCAACCTGGTTTTCCTGAGACTCAGTCTGAGGTATTACTGGCCATTCCTTGGGATCCTGGAGAAGAAAAGACGGTCCTTGACACCATCGGTTTGGTGCTGTAAGATATTGAAGTGGTTTTCCTTTTGTGAGGTCGTCAGCGGGGTTGTCAGCAGAGTTGACATAATACCAAGAACACTTCTCTGTCAGCTCCTGGATCTCAGCAATCCTGTTTCCCACAAAGACTTTGTAGCGACAGGACTCTGAATTCAGCCACTGGAGGACAGTGGTAGAGTCTGTCCACAAAGAAGTAGACTTGATGCTTAGGGTCAATTCATTGTGAAGCAACTTTGCCAACTGGGCTGCGACTAGACTTCCACAGAGTTCCAATCTTGGAATAGAGTGGGCTCTTTTAGGAGTAACACGAGAGCGTGCTATAATGAATGACAGGTAAGTTTGACCGTCCTGGTCAGTAGTCCGGAGGTAAGCCACCGCTCCATAGGCTTGTTCAGAGGCATCTGAAAAGATATGTACCTCATGTGTTGCTCCACCCCTGTCCACCTCTGGAGGAATGTAAGGCCGTGGAATGGTGATACAAGGAAGGTAACGCAGTTCCTCCTCCCACGCCTTCCAAGACTGGAGGAGTTCAGGTGGCAGGTTGGGGTCATCCCACTCTCTCTGTTTGTTCCACAACTGCTTGATAATGACCTTCGCACGAGCCGTATAAGGTAGAAGCCATCCCAGAGGGTCATACTGTGTAGCAAGGACCTTATAGATATTCCTCAAAGTGGGTGTGTTATATATCACAGGTCGGTGTTTGTAGGACAATGTGTCTGTCTGCCAATTCCAGCTCAGACCCAGCGTAGACTCAGGCATGTCAGAGTTCTCTTGTGTCAACCACAGTTCCACACTTGCAGCTTTGGCACTACTTGGCAGGTGGCTCAGTACACTAGGATAATTGCAAGCCCACTGGCGAATGTCAAATCCAGCTCCAGAAAGGATACTCCGTAGTCGATCGATCAGGCTTCGCGCTGCATCAGCAGTAGGTAGGCTCTGCAGGCAATTATCGACATAGAAACACTTTTCCACTGAAAACCGGATCGCCTCATCCGTCTGTGGGTGTTGCCGTACTTGCCGTTGTAGTGCATAGGTGGCACAGCATGGACTGGAGGTTGTGCCGAAGGGTAACACTTGCCACTCAAGAATCTTAGGTGCCTCGTCCATCTTCAAGTCCCGCCAAAGGAAACGGAGTAGATGACGGTCCTCTGGTAAAAGACTGACCTGGTGGAACATGGCCTTTATATCTCCACTCACTGCTACAGGATGTTCTCTGAAGCGCATAAGGACACCCAAAAGTGAGGCCCCAAGGGTGGGTCCTGGTAGCAGGTATTGATTGAGACTTTGTCCTTGGTACTGATGGGAGCAATTAAAGACAATGCGAAACTTTCCATTGTGACTAACAATGTGATGAGGAATGTACCAGCATTCATCCGAATCAGGTAAAGAGTCAGTCACTTCACGAACTGCTCCTGTCTCAATGAGTTTTCTCATTTCCTCTTTATAGACCTCAGCTTTTACAGGATCCTTCAGCAGACGCCTCTCAATACTGCGAAGGGAAGGTAAGACAGACTCCTTAGGGGCCTTCCACACAGGCATATCCTTTCGCCGCAGCAAGGGTGTAGCCAACCTGTTGATGCCGTCCCTTTCCAGGATGCAAGTTTTAGTTTCGAGTAGCTGAAGAGCCTCCTTATCTTGTTTGGAACGAGTGACCTCTTTACCCTCCGACTGCGGAACCATATCCAACTGCCACAGTCGTTGAACGTTTTGGAAAAGTTCATCCTGAATTGGAGCCACAGAGGTTAGCAGACATTGCCTTGTAGCAGAAGGCCAACTCAAGGAAGGTATAGGACCCTGGAGAGTCCATCCTAGACGCGTATGAACTGCAGCTGGTGCACCTGGGCCACCCCATCGAATAGGCTTTGTAGGAGTGATGAGGTGAGGCTGATCAGAACCGATAAGAAGTAAAGGTTGGACTTCATTAAGTGGATGGATTGGAAGATCACGTAGATGTCTGTACTTCTGTTGTAGTTGTTCTACAGGGTAAGACTGGCGTGACAGGTTAAGACGGTCTGCAGTAAAGGCATGATCGATCTTAAAACTGGTTTGAGGTTTACAGAGGGGAAAGATCTGAAAGGATATGGAGGAACCATGAAGGACTTGAATGTCATCTCTTACTGTCCGCAATGGAAGATCTTCAGAAACACCCTGGATGCCCAAGGCCTTAACTGCAGTAGAGAGCAGAATAGTCCTCTCTGAACCATCATCAAGAAGAGCGAAGGTGTCTAAGGTGCGATCTTCATAATGCAGATTAACAGGAACCACTTTGAGCATAACTCGACCTCCGACAGATGGTTTATCCAGAAAGAACCTATCTGAAGAAGAATTGGTCAGGCAGCTTTTCTCTGAGTTAGTTGAATCATCTCTCTTCGATGGACTGGCATTCACCTCATGAAGAGGACGGAGATGGATGCCTTGGCAAATGTTGCAGGGCTTTTTCAGATCACACTGAGCGGCATGGTGAGCTCTGGCACAACGCCAACAACGGTTGTTACTACGAATCCAGGTCCTGACCTGGTCGGAGGTAAGCTTAGCAAAGGGTTCACACTGGCTCAGGTAATGTTCCGTCTTATCACAGAAGGGACAATAGCGTTTCCCTTGGCTTCCCTTGGAAGGCTTGGTCGGTGGAACAGGACCTTTCCAATGAACAGGATTCTGGGATTCTCCAACACCATGTAAGATTGTCACCGTTCTCTTTCCAAAGCCTGCCTTGGGTTGTGATACTTGAGATGTCAGTTCAGCATCATAGCTGTGGCACAAGGTTTCGTAACGGAGCCAATTTGAAAGGTCAACCAGATTAGGAGTGGTGCCGGGTTGGCGGAACATATGACGGCGAAACTCAGCACGCTGCTCTGGGGGTAGCTTGCTCAGAAGGCGTGCGACATGAGACCCACAACTCAGTTCCAACTCACCATCACGTCCTAGGGTTCTTAATAGGCCTACTAGTGACTGCACCTGGAGAGAGAACCTCTGGAAGGCAGAGATGTCCCCTCGCTTGATGTCAGGACTCTCCAGAACAATAGCGATCCTCCTTAAGGCTAGCTGATGTGGTTGGCCAAATTTCTCATGGAGTGCAGCCATGGTATCAGTAAATGGGGTAGGGGAGTTCAAATAAGCATCTGCGATCATTGTAGCCTCCTCGAACTTAAGGTGATCCACTAATATCTGGTATTTGAAAAGTTCAGTCCCATCTGGGGGAAGTAGGTTTTCCAAAGCTATCCGAAGTCGGGCGAATTCTCCTGGGTCAGGCCGACTGAATTTAGGGATCATAGGGGTAGGTCCTCGGTACACAAATTCAGAACCAACATGAGGTGCTACAGGTCGTAGATTGGGGTCTGTCTTTAGTGTTATGGCTGGAGGACACGAATAAGCAGGCACCGATCTGAATATTGGTGAGTTAGGCACTCCCGTGTGGTTGGCAGATAAGGGTATGGCAGCAGGTGTTAGCAACTCCAGCAGCTCTTTAGGGGTAGGAGGGGGAGGAAGTCCATAATCAGCAGGAGCATAATGCTGAGGAGGGCGTGACTGAGTAACTGTGGCAAAAAAGGGATCCTTTTTAGCCCCGAGCTTAACAGGTTGATAAGACGTGGCACCGTCATCTAGCGCAAGGTCACTCACCCGTGTTCTCAGGTCAACATCGGGCTCAGGCCATGGCGGTGGAGGACATTCAGCAAAGTTTCCATCTTCTGCTAAGGTCGTGGATGCAAACTGCTTTGCCCAGGGGCTGGATAACTGTGATGCTGAAGGCTGTGCTGGGGAGAGGATCTGGCCTCTAGCTTGATTGAGGTCAGCTCTAAGGCCCTGAGCCACTTGAACTAATTCTCTGACTTCTGCATGGACTTCTCTCAACTCTTTTAAGTCTTTTTGGAAAGCCTGATGGGTTTGCATTAGGTGTGCATGCTCACTGCGCAGATTCTGTAATTCACTATTGTGTGCAGAGGCAGGAAAGTCAGCTGGAGGCAAAGAGAAGGAATGCCGAGGAGATACAGCATTGGGTGGGTGCTTATGACTCAGGGACATGACATGTGAACCATCAGAATATACTATGTCACCACCAGGGGGAGTGGCGTAAGTCTGGAAGGATGGGAGAAATGTCCGATGGACAGGTGCTTCCCAGGTGTGTGGAACATCATGCTCAGTGACAGGTCGACCTCGAGGATATGGTACTTCATACTGCTGCAGGTAAGCTGGAGGACGAGTATGGCGCTTAGGGCGAGAAGCTCCAGTAATCTCCTCATCAGAGTCCATAATGTCAGAAGGGAATACTCAATCCGGCTCGAAGGACCAATTTTGTTGGAGAGACTTTTGGACTGTCAAGGTTTATAATAGTTGAGTAAACCCCCCTGGGTGCCGGTCAGAGCACAAATAATGAGGAGACAGGTGATCACTGAACACGATGTATTGTTGTTGGATGGATGAGGTACAGATAATGACAGGGATGTACATATATAGTCTGGAAAATAAATAAAATACACAGAATGAATAAACTCAATATGTAAATAGCAATAATCATTCTTATAACACAATGGAAAAGGATTTATATCTGACAATTCTACTAAACAAATAACTAAACAAGGTATTCCAAAGGAAATTAAAAGCGATAAACGTTCAGTATTGACACACCATGCCCATATATGGAAATCCTTGTGACGCATATGAGCAGCAGTAAATATGGCACAAATACAACATTTGGTATTATAACCGATTCATTAAACAACATAGCTTCATAAAGCATCATGAATAACTAGTAACTTAGATCGGCATCTTCATGTGAACAAAGTAATCACATTTGAACCAACACTAACGATCTGACTAATACAGAAACATCGTGACTGAACATGTCTGGGCATGCCCGTCTGACGAGACTGCATGTAACGCTCTTCAGAGTGCGGTTAACATTAATATGAACAACAGGTCCGTCACCATAAACAAACATGCTTACTTGAAGTCATTGACTAACATCCTTGGTCATGCATCTGTATAGGAGTGTAGGATATTCGGAATTAAACGGCTTTCCGACCAACAGTTTGTAACCGATCACGCAGATCACGGCAGCTCAACTGGCTCTGCTGCGCACCACCACAATATTGCCATGACGCGGTTTCATAATAAAAGTCCTTATGAAATGAGCCTTTAATACACAAAGTTTGTTTGGCTGAACAGAAGCCCCAAAAGAGCAGGCGAATCAATACAATTGATGAATTTTAAGTGTTAAGTTTCCCCAACTGAGCAAGCCATAGGCGACAGCGGCAATGAACCAAAACTCCGGCAGGTGACGTAACGAATGAAGAATAGAATGGAGAAAAAACCTTGGGAGAAACCAGGCTCAGTCGGGGGACCAGTTCTCCTCTGGCCAAAGCCAAACAGTACATGATTATTATATTGACAACAATTCAAGTCCAATATGAAGTCCAATTTGGTCCGGTTGGAGATGGGTTCATGATCGTCACAGGGGAGGGTCCAGTAGAGTCACGGTCTCCGCAGACACTTCAGGGTAGTGCTGTGCTCGTGTCCAGGTCCTTCATCTGATCTGGATACGGCCCGGATCCGGCTGACCACGGTAACCTCGGAATAAACAGAAAACAATATCAGCGTAGATGCCATTCTTCTTCTGATGTATCGAGTACATCAGGTGTTATGGGAATGTTCTCGGTTCCGGCTTATCTAAATTATGCAGCCTAACAATCATTTTACATGATTTGGATTAAAATGTATGTATAATGTGTTATGTGTATGCCAGGTTGAAAAGATGTGTTTTTAGTCTAGATTTAAACTGACAGAGTGTGTCTGCTTCCCGAACTGTATTAGGAAGACTGTTCCAGAGTTTAGGAGCTAAATAGGAAAAGGATCGACCGCCAGCAGTTGACTTTGATATTCTAGGTATTATAAGCTGGTCAGTATTTTGGGATCGCAATAGACGTGAAGGACTATAATGTGTTAAGAGATCGCTCAAGTACTGGGGAGCTAAACCATTTAATGCTTTGTAAGTAATTAGCAAGATTTTAAAATGTATTCGGTGATTAATAGGAAGCCAGTGCAGGTTTGACAGAACTGGGCTAATATGCTCATATTTCCTGGTTCTAGTAAGAACTCGAGCTGCTGCATTTTGGACCAGCTGGAATTTGTTTATTAAGCGTGCAGGGCAACCACCTAGTAGAGCATTACAATAATCTAGCCTTGAACTCATGAACGCATGAACTAACTTTTCCGCATTCGTCTTAGAGAGCATATGTCGCAACTTAGATATATTTTTAAGATGGAAGAATGCCGTTTTACAGATGCTAGAAACATGGCTTTCAAATGAAAGATTGGTATCAAAGAGCACACCCAGGTTTCTAACTGACGACGAAGACTTGACAGAACAGCCATTGAGTGTTAGGCAGTAGTCTAGATTATTACGCGCTGAACTTTTTGGTCTAATAATTAGAATCTCTGTTTTTTCAGAATTAAGCAGTAGAAAGTTATTAGTCATCCAATTTTTTATATCGGTTATGCATTCTGTTAATTTAGTGAATTTGTTTGTTTCATCCGGATGAGAAGAAATATAGAGCTGAGTATCATCAGCGTAACAATGAAAGCTAATGCCATGCTTCCTAATAACTGCACCCAAAGGAAGCATGTACAGGGTGAAAAGCAATGGTCCTAACACTGAACCTTGAGGAACTCCATACTGAACTTGTGACCGATATGACATCTCCTCATTTACTGCTACAAACTGATAACGGTCAGATAAGTATGATTTGAACCAGGCTAATGCAACTCCACTAATGCCAACATAATTTTCAAGTCTATTCAGAAGGATTTTGTGGTCAATTGTATCAAATGCAGCACTAAGGTCCAGTAACACTAACAGAGAGATACAACCACGATCGGATGATAAGAGCAAATCATTAGTAACTCTAATAAGAGCAGTCTCAGTACTATGATATGGTCTAAATCCTGACTGGAAATCCTCGTAGATGCTGTTTTTTTCTAGAAAGGAACATAGTTGTGAAGATATTGCCTTTTCTAGAATCTTTGACAAAAAAGGTAGATTCGATATCGGCCTGTAATTAACTAATTCTGTAGGATCAAGTTGTGGTTTTTTAATAAGCGGTTTAATTACGGCCAGCTTAAAGGTTTTTGGTACGTATCCTAATGACAAAGATGAATTAATAATATTAAGGAGAGGATCTATGATCTCTGGAAGCAACTCTTTCAGTAGCTTAGTTGGTATTGGGTCTAGCATACATGTTGTTGATTTTGATGATTTAACGAGTTTAGACAATTCTTCCTCCCCAATAGCAATGAAGGAGTGGAATTTTTCTTCGGGGACACTAACATTTACTGTATTTTGTGATATTGTAGTAGACGGTTGCATGGTTATAATTTTCTCTCTAATATTATGAATTTTGCAAGTAAAGAAGTCCATGAAGTCATTACTGCTGTGCTGTTTTAAAGCATCTGGGGTTGAGGCTTTATTTCTTGTTAATTTAGTCACTGTCTCAAATAAATACCTAGGGTTGTATTTGTTTTCTTCTAAGAGGGTGGAAAAGTAAGCAGATCTAGCTGATTTTAAGGCTTTTCTGAATGCAATAGAGCTGTCTTTCCATGAAATGCGAAAAACCTCTAGCTTAGTTTTTTTCCAGCTCCGCTCCATTTTTCTGGCTGCTCTCTTGAGGGCCCGGGTGTGCTCGTTGTACCACGGTGTTGGACTATTTTCTTTAATCTTCTTTAAGCGCAACGGAGCAACAGTGTCTAAAGTGCTGGAAAAGAGAGAGTTAATAGTTTCTGTTGCAACATCAAGTTCTTCTAGGCTATCTGGGATGTTAAGTAGATCAAACTGATTAGGAAGATTATTTATAAAGCTATCTTTTGTGTTAGGAGTGATAGTTCTACTATATTTATAACAGGGAGTTAGTTTTTCGACTTTGGCTAAAGGTAGTCTACACGCAACTAAGTAATGATCTGAGATGTCATTGCTCTGCTGTAGAATTTGAACAGTATCAACATTGATCCCATGCGACAATATTAGATCTAAAGTATGATTATGAGAATGAGTGGGTCCTGATACATGTTGTGTAACTCCAATAGAGTTTAAGATGTCTCTAAATGCCAATCCCAATGCGTCTTTTTCATTATCTACATGGATATTAAAATCACCGACAATTATGACTTTATCTGCAGACATTACTAGTTCTGAGAGAAAATCAGCAAATTCTTTGATAAAGTCTGTATGGTGCCCTGGTGGCCTGTATAGAATAGCCAGCACAAAAGTTAAACAGGAATTATTACTTGCACTAGATAATTTTACATTGAGGACCATCACTTCAAAAGAATTATATTTCAAATTAGACCTTTGAGCAGTACTGATCGTGTTACTATAAATTACAGCAACACCTCCTCCTTTACCTTTCAGACGAGGCTCATGTTTATAATAGTAATCTTGAGGGGTGGACTCATTTAAAGTAATGTAATCGTCTGGTTTTAGCCAGGTTTCTGTCAAACACAGCATATCTAGTTTATGATCTGTAATTATATCATTTACAATAAGTGCTTTTGAGGAAAGGGATCGTATATTCAGCAACCCAAGCTTTATCATTTGTTCATTTGTTTTATAACCGTTCTTCGTTGTTTGTAAATCAATTAAATTTTTACCCTTAAACGGTTTTGAGAGTTTTTTGTATTTGCTAATTCGTGGAACAGACACAGTCTCTATAGGATATCTAGGAGAAAGAGTTTCTATGTGTTGTAATTTATCTGACCTCTGTGACGTGAGACAGCTAGCAGACGGTCGGTTTAGCCAGTTTGTCTGCTTCCTGACCTGGACCCCAGTTAGTCAAGGTTTAGCTCTAAGACTATATGCCAAATTACTAGAGAGAAGAGCGGCACCATCCCAGGTGGGATGAATACCATCTCTTTTCAACAGGTCAGGTCTGCCCCAAAAACTTTTCCAATTGTCTATGAACCCTATGTTATTCTGCGGGCACCACTTAGACATCCAGCCATTGAGTGAAGATAATCTGCTAAGCATCTCATCACTCCTGCGCATAGGGAGAGGTCCAGAGCAAATTACAGTGCCTGACATCGTACTTGCGAGTTCACACACCTCTTTAATATTAGTTTTAGTGATCTCCGACTGGCGAAGTCGGACATCATTAGCGCCGACGTGAATAACAATCTTAGAATATTTACGATTAGCCTTAGCCAGCACTTTTAAATTTGCTTTGACGTCAGGCGCTCTGGCTCCCGGCAAACATGTGACTATGGTGGCTGGAGTCTCTATTTTCACATTCCGAGTAATAGAATCGCCAATCACTAGGGCACTTTCAACAGGTTTCTCAGTGGGTGCGTCACTGAGTGGGGAGAACCTGTTTGATGTTCTAATCGGAATGGAACAGTGGTTTTTTGACCCGCGATTATGCCGTCTCACAGTCACCCAGTTGCCCTGCTGCACGGGCTCTACAGCCGGAACCGAACAATGTACAGGGTTTGCTAAGCTAGTCGCATCCAAAGCAGTATCTAAAACCCTTGCATTCTTACTATCCTCAATTAAAGTTTGGATGCGTGTCTCTAATTCTGAAACCTTCTCTGTCAGCCTAATTATGTCCCTACATTTATCACATGTGAACCCTTCACAGCTGACAGAGACAGACAAACTATGCATGAAGCAGGCAGTGCATGTAACAATTGCTAAAGAAGATGACATGACTCACCGCGTGTGTTGATCCAACTTGTTGACCAGTTGTTTGATGAAGTCGGGAAAAAGACGCGAGCGAGAAAAACGCTGTATGCACGGACAGTAAGATAGCACAATGCTAGCGCGTTTAGCGACTAGATTAAAGCTAACGATTATAATTTATTAAATAATCTAGTATTGTATTTAGCAATATGAACGAACGTCGAGTTTAAAATCTAAAACAAAAACAAGTTTAAACGACGCAAACAGACGCAATCCACTCGAGCAAACAGGAAACAGGAAACAGCAGCAGCAGTCAAAATGGTCCGTCTCCAAAATTGTGAAATAAAATTGTCAGTCGTGGAGCGGGGCTTGCTCTTGTAATAGTAACATCAAACGTCATTGGTTAGTTCCCTTTTTTCCAGAGGTCAGTTGTGATTGGACACCTGTGATTGTCACTCTAGAGCTGAGGCAAATATATGATTCAGTCACATTGCATATTATGGTTTTTCTGTCGATTGAATTGTATTAATATTGTTTTGTTGTAATTTCACGTGCCCCAGTCGAGTGATTTAAGATCAAACTATACTTTATACAGGTTTTCTAGGATTTCTTATAAGTAAATGCACAGATATGACCTTCACCCCGGCCCCTCTGTCAATTTTAAGAAACCAATGCGGCCCGCGAGACAAATAGTTTGCCCACCCCTGCTCTAGTATTACTTTTGGACGTTTTTAAGCCAAGGTAGCAATCTTCAATCTGTCTTACCATAATGATTTGAATTACATGTTTGTGTGGAAAACACAAGGAATCAAGTTGGTGTGTTGCTTTTTTTTATTTATGCTACAATACATTTGTATTATTTTTGAACGGATAATTTAGCACTGACAATCACACCAGTTCACTATTTACAACCCATTCTCTACCAGCTTTATAGGGATCAAAACATGTACATTGATATTTTGAATCCATAATCAAAAGATAAAGCAGTTGAAACAATCTACATTGTAAAAAGCGCTATATAAATAAAGGTGACTTGACTTGACTTGACTTGAAGAATGACATGCTTTTCATTTAATTAAGAGCATTCACAAAATATTTTAAAGGGGTGGATTTACAACCCCATCTTTTATACAACATCTTGAGAATCATAGTTTTCTTAAATCTATTGCATCTATTCTGGTAGCGTATCATTTTTCATGCAATGTCTCTATCTGGTATCTGAGAGGTGGCTGAGGTTCTGAACCATATCAGGAGTGCAGTAAAGGTGTTTACTCATTCCAGGGAATAAGTAAGCGCTTGTTTTGTAAGTAACTCATCTGGTCATTATAGTCAAATTAATCAAGAATTATGATTTCCTGAAAGATATAGCGATGTATGAGATATGTAGTAGGCTTACAGTAGAAAGCTGGTCAAGCAGAATCAAACTGAACTCAACAAGCATGTCCAGATGGGTTACTGAACCAAATAACTAATTTGAAATGAATTCATTGAGGATAACCTCAGAAAATGTCCACATTTAGAACCTGTTCATTCGGTTCTTTTGAAGTTGGACATAACTTAAAAGCTGATTACTGAACAAGTCAAAGACTGAATGTGGGCTATAAATGAACTACACCACAGTCGTATGACTTCACCATCACTAATATTTTTGGTTGTTTTTTAAAAACAGTTTATAATACTAGTTTTCCTATGTTCTTTTTATTTAAACTTGATTTAACCAGCAGAAACCCTCACTGACATTAAAAATCTTTTACAGGAGTGTCCAGGTCAAGATAGGCAGTCTAGTTGTACAAATAAACACATAACAATCGACAAAACAACACACAATAAAATATAATTACAAGTACAACCTTAGTAGCATTTGCAAAATGTTTTAAAATTACTGAAAGACACCATTTGGCTTAGCCTCAATTTCATTCAAAGAGTTCCAGTCTGAAGGGGCAGCATATTTCAAATCAGTTTTATCTAGATAAGTTCTAGCAGGAGGTACACAGAGATTAATAAGATTATAAACGCAATGTATAGCTACCAACTGCATTTTGTTGGTAACAGCAGAGATAAGGTGGTAAAAAACAAACAAAATTGCTTTGTATATAAATAAGTACCAATGCATTTTCCTTCGACCAGCAAGCAAAGGCCAAGCAACTCTATTATCCAATGCACAATGATGTGTAAAAAGTTTACAATCTGTAATAAAGCTTGAGGCACCGTGATACACAGCATCCAATGAGGCAAGAAGATAAGAAGGAACATAATGTCCCCATAGTCAAGAATCTGTAAAAATGTGCAGACATAAGTTTCTTCCTTCTATTAAATGAAAAGCAGCACTTACTTCTAAAATAAAACCCCAGCTGCTTCTTCAATTTTTGCTTCAAGTAATTAATGTGTGAGCAAAAATGTAATGTCATCAATTATTACACCCAGGTATTTATACTCTGACACTAATGTGACCAGTTTCCCTTGTAAAGTTTGAAGAGCGATGGTACTATTTAAAGAGTTTCTAGAATTTGTAATAATAATTTGCAAGAGTGAGATTAGAAACACAACGAGGCTGGTAAAGTGGACTAGTGAGTAGATGTGTTCAGCTCATGATGTTTAATGTCCCTGACAACCACTGTAGTCACATGTTAGCAACTGTTAGAGGTTAGAGGTCACTGATATATTTCATATCACGTGATTAAACGTAAAAATATTTTGAGCTTGTTGTGGCGAGCAGGGCGAAGTCAAGGGACGTGAGAGCATCACGAGAGCCGGTGGTGTGATTGATAATGAGCGTCACCTGAGTGCCACACCGGTCTCGTCTCTCACGGAGGAGTGGAAGTATAAAAAGAGAAGCGACGACAGTGAAGGACAAGAGAGGATCAGACCTAGACTTTATGTTGTGTCGTGTATGTGTGGGTGGCAGTCGTCCGTAAGGGGCTGCCGCTAGTACTTTTATTTTGTATTTGGTTTTATTTCACATTAAAACGGTTCTCACCTCCTTCCTCCCCCGAACTAAGAACTGTGTTACACTTGTGTTTACCACTGACTTTATTTAAAAGTTTTATACAAAAACCCATTCATTCAAAAAACCACTGACGTCCTGACTTCAGGATGATGAAATCAAAAGTGCTAACATGCCTACTCGTTTCCAGGTTTGGGCCTATGAAAATGCCATTCCTGCACCACTCTAATGGCTCATTAGGTTCTGTGCGTATTAGAAACATCAAGGGATATTACTTTATACATAGTTGCTGATAGTTGAAGGGATGAGTGAGGACTCAATAATGCAAGGAGGAAGGGTTTTATTTACTAAAAATAAAACAACAATACAAACAAAAACCACCCCGAGGAGGAAAACTGAACTTGACTTGAAACAAGAAACGACAACGAACAGGTCAGAAAACACAGGGTAAACGCAAGTCAGGTAATAAGGGAAGACAGGTGGGGCAAATCAAACCAATAACGAGGAAACAAGATGGGCAGGGTTACACAATGACAGGTGAGCTCATGGCACAAGAAACACATGTGACAAGCCATATGCTCAGACAAAAACATGACATGAACACCAGCCAATGAGACACTCTTAAGCCGCCTGTCCACACAAAACAAGACGACATGAAAGCACGCAGCCAGTGAAAACACAAGCAAGACAAGACGAAAGCATCCAACCAGTGTAAACATGAACCACGTGCTGCACAACAACTGACACGAACAAGACAGAGCGCAGCCCAAGCGAACTCGAAACCGCTCACAGAACAAGACGGAGCGTAGGAGCAAACACTCATCTCGTGCGCTCACAACAACAGAAAAACACATGGAGCATGAATGTCCGAATCCCAAAACACAAAACTGAAACCAAACAAGACTAGAATCAGATTCGAACAACATGCCCTGCACACAACACAGATCACATGGACAGCACAGCTGGAGCAAAGTGGAAACCGGCCACTCACACAAAACACAAGACATTGCGGGAGTGTCACATAGGCAGAGTTTGGGGGGGGGGGGGGGGGGGGGGCTGGGGGGGGGGGGGGCTGGGGGGGGCACTGCCCCCCCAGACCAGAGCCAATTAATGCCTGCCTTGTGCTTTGAATATTTTTTTTGTTATTACAGAATTCATATTTTCTCGTTTTATTTGTCTTATCTTATTAGTTCTGTGTATAGAATGAGTAAGATATGGCTAATTAATTTTCGATTACTGTATAATTTTTTTTATTACTCTAGCTTTATTACATTCTCCCGCGATTTGCGAATCTCAAAGTATCGTACGTGAGTGGACGGACGCTCTTCTCATTCTGTTTTACGCGCTGAATAAACAAAATGGACATTAGTCGTTTTTTTAATAAATCCACTACTAAAAGTGTCAAATCTATCAGAAGAGAAGACAGTGGACATCTACGCATCTCGGAAAAAGAGGCGGCTTCTTCTGCATTAGGTAAGATATTGTAATGTCTGAAGTAGTTATATGACAGGTCAAGGGAGGCTCTGTTTATTAACTTTAATCGGAAAGATCAAAAACACACTGTAACAAGCGCACCCGTCTATTAAACACACTCGCTTTTTTCGCCGCACTTCTGAACTCCCCGTGTTAACCCTATCACTGCCGATGCAAAACAAAACTGCAACTATTTATTCGCTATTCTTTGTATAAAGCAGTGGCTCTCAAATAGTGGGGCGCGCCCGCGTGACCCTGGGGTACATGCTTTTTTTTGCCAGGGAGTATGTTTTCTTGCACTGAACAAGAGCAGCATATATGAAGTTACCGTCCCCTCATCCTTTGACGTGTACGATCACAGTTCATATGTGTCACGTGATCAACCACTAAATTCACACGTGTTTTCACGCGATATCTGGCACTGATCCAAAAATAGACGCTCAGAGCTTGTCATTTATCACAACACATCAGTGTTTTCAACCACATAAGATTTCTTTTAGGTTTCAACAAGTTGAGCAAACAAGTTTGTGACTATTTTGATTTGAATTATCTATTATACAACGCTTTTTGTGACTGCGGTATGTCAGGTGACAAGCATGACGCGTTGCCATGGAAACAATAAGGCGAAAGTTCCAAAAAAATATTTTACCTCTTCCTAGGGGGGCGTGACAGAAAATAATTGAGAAGCACTGGTATAAAGTCATTGTTCATTGTAAATGTATTTTATATGTAGAATGAATTATATATAAATATGATATATAAAAAAATCTGAGCTCCTGGTCTGCTGGTCTGGTAGGTGCCCCCCAAGCACAAAAGTGAAACTCCGCCTATGGAGTGTCAGAGCTCGGTCAAAAAATAACAAATGACTAGACTGAATGTGACAGAACCCTGACTGCATTTTGCATTTAGTATAGTATAGACTACTACATTTAGTATAGCTTATGACCATTGATTTGGGCCTCATTGTTAAGATGTTTTTGGGTTAATTCAGTCTAGCCTGTTACCGATACAGGCTGCATGTTGTTTGAGGCGGAGGCTCAAGTGATTGTCCATCCTTCTCATGGTGCTTTACTTGTTCCTAAGATGTAATTAAAGTAATCAGTGTTATACTAACTAGCATATTGATGCAGTTATATAAATTCTGGATTAATAAGATACTCACAATGAATCTCAACTCATCTCAGACAGTGGAGTGTGACGCTTGCAACGGCAAGTTCAGGGGTTCGATTCCCAGGGAAAGCAAGAACTGAATAGAATGTCAATGTGTTTCTTGAATGCAATGTGAGTCGCTTTGGATAAAAGCGTCTGCCAAATGCAGAAATGTACATTAGATCTCAGGCCTCACAAACTCTTGGCTTATACGTTTCCAGAAGTCATTATTAACATTAACATTATCAAAAAGGAGGATTTAGCTCATATAATGATTTTGTGAGCTACTTCCTTTAACTGCTCATTGTGTGACTATTTCAGGCTGAATGTAGTTCTGTATAGGAAATATCAATGTTATTAAGTTACTCATTTGTGCATATTTATTTGCATTTGGTTTTAATCATGGGAGAGTGAAGATAAAATATTAATTATTTCTGCTCACATATGAGCATATGATTGAGTAGATTGTTAAAATAATATAATTAATCTGATTTCATATACATGTAATGTAATTCTAAGTGTTCAGGTTAATTTTCTGGATTGTGTAGTTTGCGGATTATAGGCTACTCAATGTGTAATAAGCTTGTTAATAATACCATTTGAGAATGCTACATATCATAAGAGATTCAAGGAACACAATGACAACAACAGATGCTTAATAAGTTTGATTTGCAATTAATTTACACATTTACATTTTTGTTTCCAAAAATCCACAACGCTGTTTGAAAATGCCACCGAGCTTCGCGCACATTTCTGTGTCGACTTGACAATATCAGTACATTGTGCGCCGTCTAGTGGTGGGCAAAGAAGTTACATAAACCCATTTATAGCTCCTACACTTATTTTTTGACCTACTTTTATCATTTTAATTAATATAAACTTGAATATAAGCACAGTTTCCAGGGAAATGTTTGGAGGACATTGCCATAACCAAGAAAAGCCATATAACCATATTTTTAAACCATACTGAAATTAGTTTTAACATTCAGAAATGGTTGTATAACTGTAAAGAAAATAGTGTAAGAACATATTTTGTTCACTGGGAGGAGGCATCTCAACTAAGAACAAAAAAGGAGATGAAGACTAACCATTCAACTATAAAATAAGTAAGGTGGAGGCAACATGATGTACAAATTACCCATACAAAAAATAAAAAATATATTCAAACAGGATGAGGAAAAACAACAAAGGAAATGTAGAGAGAACCTCCAAATGCATTTCGACCACCAGGAAAGGCAAAACTAGCTTGAGTGGATTTCAGTGTAGGAAAGACTGAAGATCAGAGAGAGTGAGTAGAAATTATAGGGGAGGTGGATCTGAGACAAGAAAGGACAAAAAAGGCCAAGACCAAAGAAAGAGAATCTGTGAAGTGGAAGTAAAAATACAAAGGTTATTTATTAAAAAATGTGTTAATGATCCATCCAAATGACACCTGCTCAGCAAAAAAACACAACAGATTCATTAAGACATTACAAAACAAATAACTTTTGAGCATCAAGGAAATATACAGTTGTTGGAAGAGACCAAAAGACAAGAAACAATGGGCATATATTTAGATAATTTAAGCAAACAAGAAAAATCTAAAATGTTTCTGCTCTAAAATATTTAATCTCTGAACAAAAATAGAAACTGTTAAATATCTATCATTCTGTCAGTCTGTCGAAAGTGAAATTTAGTAATGAGATTATAATTTTCTTTCAACTGTAGCTCCATGTGTTCACCACTAGATGTCCTACCTAGTACAATATTTTTTCTTTAGTAATTTAGTAATTGGATTCTTCGTTTTGTCCTTCTTGTCTCTCTTATTCCACAGCACTTTGTAAAGTATTGCGTTAATTTCACAGTAAACTGTTTTCTTGGCTGTTTATTCCACCTTTTTTGTGGAAAGTATAAAATGAGGTTGCCTTACAGTTGCCATATGCACAATTATAAACACTTGGATTGAGATTTAGGCAATGGCTGGTGTAAGAAAATTTAGGTTTTAGACAGAAATTCTGAGACCACATTTGAATATTAGTCATGGTGAATGAATCCATCAGAACTGTGCTTTTCAATAGTACAAAATATAAGTACTGTATATACTTGTATTACTGTTATGAATATGAGCTCTGCGCTCCCCTCCATGGCCACCAGAGGGAGCTCACACATATACTGACACTTCACTACACACTACATTTCCCAGCTACCACCACATTGGACTGATTACACACACACCTGGACTCCATCATCTCTGTTTGCCACACCACCTGTGAATCATTACTTGGACTATAAAAGACTGTTTCATTCTTTCACTGATCGCGAAGTCTTGATTTGCGATAGCTGTCAGTCTGAGCGGTTATTCCTGTTTTCCTGTTTTCCTGTTTTCCTGTTTTCCTGTTTTCCTGTTTTCCTGTTTTCCTGTTTTCCTGTTTTCCTGTTTTCCTGTTTTCCTGTTTTCCTGTTTTCCTGTGTGCCTGTGTGCCTGTGTGCCTGTGTGCCTGTGTGCCTGTGTGCCTGTGTGCCTGTGTGCCTGTGTGCCTGTGTGCCTGTGTGCCTGTGTGCCTGTGTGCCTGTGTGCCTGTGTGCCTGTGTGCCTGTGTGCCTGTGTGCCTGTGTGCCTGTGTGCCTGTGTGCCTGTGTGCCTGTGTGCCTGTGTGCCTGTGTGCCTGTGTGCCTGTGTGCCTGTGTGCCTGTGTGCCTGTGTGCCTGTGTGCCTGTGTGCCTGTGTGCCTGTGTGCCTGTGTGCCTGTGTGCCTGTGTGCCTGTGTGCCTGTGTGCCTGTGTGCCTGTGTGCCTGTGTGCCTGTGTGCCTGTGTGCCTGTGTGCCTGTGTGCCTGTGTGCCTGTGTGCCTGTGTGCCTGTGTGCCTGTGTGCCTGTGTGCCTGTGTGCCTGTGTGCCTGGGTGCCTGGGTGCCTGGGTGCCTGGGTGCCTGGGTGCCTGGGTGCCTGGGTGCCTGGGTGCCTGGGTGCCTGGGTGCCTGGGTGCCTGGGTGCCTGGGTGCCTGGGTGCCTGGGTGCCTGGGTGCCTGGGTGCCTGGGTGCCTGGGTGCCTGGGTGCCTGGGTGCCTGGGTGCCTGGGTGCCTGGGTGCCATTCGGAAATCCATTGCCGCTTGTATATATATATTCTTTCATTTTTCTTATTTGAATGATTTGTAAAGAGTGATTTATAATCAAGTTAGGGATTTTTATTAATTAAAACCTTTCTTTACTCTTCTGTGTTTTTCCATCGAGTAAGGATGAATATTGTCAGCACTTCTCAACAGATAGAGAATGTTATCAGAATGTTTTGGTTTATAGTTGGAGCCTGAGCCGAGTTCAGCCTTGGAGAAGCTGTGAATCTGTGTGTGCGTTAATATGGTCTGTATTGGTGAGGTGATTAGCTGGCACCATAAAACTTGTTGTGCTCGACAAGCCACGTCACGAACCCGTCAACCACGTGATCAACGAAGATATGCTTCAGACTGTCTGCTCTTGTGTGGAAAATTACTAGTTTTGTTTTTCTTTCTTTCTTTCTTAGCCAATCAGAATCATTTAAACGTCATCATTGACGTAGTTAGCACCCTCTGTTAGAGTGTAATTGCTGTAACGATGTTATTGTAAGGGGGGCGGCCTACGAACTCCTTGTGAGACCTGAAGCTGGCTTCTGCTGATGAAACTGCAAACTAAACTTCACTAAAATTTCTTCTATTGATTTCTTCTATTCTATCTGACTCCTGGTCTTCATTCAACATATCTGGTCCTCGGGTCTTAACTGTAAATTCCCCTACAGTTAACGGTGGAGAATGCGGGCAATTCATTCTTCGATGACATCCCTGGTCGAACAACAAACAAGGTAGAAAGTGTTAGGGCTGTCTAACTGGAAGAGACTGGAAAGGGGATCGGGAAAACTTCACTCAGACGTGAGTGGGGAGTACCGACGCTGGTTAGAGTCCAGGGGGTACACGTAATTATGCCAGCCTTATGATTTTAAAGATTATATGGTTTTTGATGGTGTAATAGTCGCTGGTATCCGTAACACTGGTTAGATTCCAGGTAAACGGAAGGCATCGCCGAGACGCACTTTAAGGGGACAGTAAGTCGCTGACGGGAGTGTAAGACACTGGAGAAGAACACAGGTTAGATTCCTGGTTCCGGAACACGGGTTAGAGTCCCGGTTTCATTCGGTTCAGTGGCACCATGAACCTGACTTGATCTCTTCCAGTTCAGACAGGGGCGCCCCGAAGTTAGGGAATCAGGCAGTTAGGGACTAAAGCGTTAGTTATAAAATAAATAATATAACATGAATATAGGGCTAACTTGTTTGTCAGGGATGCATCTGGAACGATTCCTGCAAAAGTAAATTTTACGAGAAAATTGTGTGACCCGAATTGGTTTGGACCAGGATATGTGACTTGGTGTTTTGTAGTATACTTTGTGGTTTCATCAAGCAGAAGCCACAGCTGTGTTATTCAAAGATCGCCGCCTCCATCTCTTCCTACCATGACTTCAGGTGAGTATTAACTTTGACTAAAATATGGCTAACAATAACTGAGTAGTTTGATTAATACTGATTAGTTAAGTAAGCAGAAGAAAAAATGCTGTAAACAGCGCTGCTTCTCAAAGTGAATTTTCAGAGCTCAGGAGGAAAATGGTCAGTCTCTGTTTTTAATTCTGATTGTAAAAATAAGGTTAGAAGACATGATAAAATAACGAAACGGAGAAGAGAAGATATTAAAGGCTGTACACAGCTCTGCTTTTCAAAAGCAAAATTTCAGAGCTCAGTAAGAAAATGCTCCTAGTTTTAATTTGATTGGAAAGTGTGAGCAAAGAAAGAGCCTGAACGATATAAATGTCTGCTAGATGGGATAAAGTGACATTTCTGGTGTTTAGATTTGAAAAGAAGATCAGTGTCTGATATACCAACATTTACGTTTTCGTCTAGAAAAGAACAAAAATAAGATTAAAATCTTAAGGAATTCTTTTGAAAGAAAGATTTGTAATGAGAAGTTTTATAGTGAATGGATAAAGGAAATCATGTTACAGGCAGTTCAAAACTTTTAAAAGGTCCACATTTATGATTGTGCACATTAAATTTGTTGTTAAAAGTTTCAACAACTAAATGCCTTTAAAGAGGAGTTTTAAAATAAATTTAAATAAGTTAAATAAAAATGAAGACCTGACTATAAAAGGGAGATTAAATTGTTTGATTAAATTGTTATGACCAGTAATTTTTGTTTTGTCTCATCTTAGTCTCCACCATGGTACAAGGCTGATGGAGTAGACAATGGTGATAGCGATGCTGAGATTAAACACAGATAATAAGCTATGCTGTTGTTTTGAATATGTTAATGGGTTTTACTGATAACATACTGCTGTTATTAACTGGTCTCCCTGTTTTGAACACTATCAGGCAGTCGAAATAACTCTGGTGGTTCTTGAATGCACCTTCCCTAAGCTCCAGAGAATACCTGAACCTGAAGAAAACTCGAAGATCCGCAAATGGCGGGACAGTGAGCACGAGGGCGAATGCCAAAGACGGGTAAGATCCCCTAATGGCCACATAGAGGGACAACCTAAGGCAGGCTTTCGCCGCCGCTCCTGGGCATCTACCCAAAAACAGGGGAAGGGAGATGTTTTCTGTGACAACTGGATGAGAGTTGAGAGGATGTCTGTGGTTGGCTAGTAGCATCCTTCAGAGGGGGGACCTGTTAAATTGCAGAAGTCTGCCCCAAAACTGAGTTCCTCCATACCAGGTCACTGCAACCGCATTCCTTGACAAGTGTCCCCAACTTGTAGAAGATGCCAGGGGGAGTCCCTGAAGAGGTTGTTTATAAAGAGATAATGGGAATGTGCTTTCAAGAGCTGGCTGAGAACATGATGTGACTGACCTTCAGTTGTTGAGGAGACCATATCAAAACTTTATAATATCAAGAACATAATTTTTTTTAACATAATTTTTTTTGTTGGCTTATGGGAAAGAACTGAAAATTAATAGAAACTGAACTAATATGTCTCTATCATAGTTTTCACTCCTGCAGGTCGTTCGACATGGTGGTGACTAAAGATGAAGAGTGTTTTTACAGATTAAAGATGGTCTGGATAACAAAGGTTAAGTGAATTTTTAACAAAGTAAACTTAGTAATGCTCCTAGCATACTTTATTTATCAAAATGGGTCTAATTGAGAGTTAAATATTTACATTTAAGAAATTTGTGAATGATTATGGTTTCTAAATGGCAAATAATTTACTATTGCATTCTGCCAAAAAGTTACAGTCTTAGACTGCTGAGGAAAACTGTTGACTGAGAGAGAGATTGTGAGTGGAGGCTGGGTATGGCACTCTGTTATCAAACTGATAAAGGAACTAAAACAACCTAGCAAACTTTTCTAAAAACAAATTAAGTATAAACAGACATTTTTAAACACACTTTTAAACTGAATAAGTTAAACCTAGAGAAGATTTTAAAGCTTAAATCTTTGTAGAATAAATAACAGAAGTAAACCTTGAATATGAGCGATTTGTATTCATGTCTGAGTGTGTGTGAGTTTTGTATGTCCCCATAGTGTGAATATGTGTCATTAACCTCTGGAATGATAGTTTGATCATTACAGATGGGTTAAGTGAATTGACAATCTATACAGAAGCCGATAATTCTGATGGGATCTGATGAAACGACGATACAAAACATGGGACGAGCTTTAATTGGACTGAATATCCAGCTCGGTCTGCTAGTGGTAAATATGACTAATTTTGTCATTTATGATGTTAATTTCAAGTTATTCTCTGGATTAGTTTAAATAATTGTGTAAGTTGAAATTGTGAAGCTGAAGATAGCCGTCCATTATGGGGTTTAAAACCCTTGTCTAAATTCAACTGAGGGTCTAAATTTAAATACTATCAACTATGAGTGATCCGAGTGTTATAGACTTGACGTTATAAGACTTGACGGCAGAGATAGTGTGACACATTGGCTAAAGTCACCCTCCAAATTATCCAGAGAGCACCCTCATATTTATGAAAGGCCGGTGGGCGATCAGAGTGAATAAAACTTATAAAAAGTTTTTATTGATTTTCATCCATTAAGAGGATGCATGACATTAGATCAGCCATTCATACAAAGGGTTAATGAAACAGCAGCTATGAGACTGTCGGTGTGACTTAGGGATTAAAGCACAAGTAATATTTTTAAAGATAAACTCAAGGGCAGAACATTTACTTACTGAGTAATTAGAAGGTTTGGGACCAGTTTCTTTGGGGGTGATCTTTGAAAAAAAAAATGCCACTCATTATCATTTGTATGCTGATGACTCTCACATTTATTATCAAGTATCCATTCAATCTTTGTTTGAATGTTTAGATAGAGTTAAGTGCTGGCTAACAATTTTCTCCAGCTGAATGAGTCTGAGTTTATTTTATTTGGTAATAAGGGATGTCTTTATGATGTCAGTGTCTGCCTAGGATTCCTTTCAGGGAAAAATCTTTATAGTTTGAAAAACCTAAGAAGCATTCTTGACTCTGAGCTCAAATCTGATCGTCAAATTAATGAATTTGTTAAAAAGAGTTTTAATCATCTTAGCTCTATATCTAAGTTGAAGTCTATCCTCTGTTTTTATGACATGGAGAAAGTTGTGCATGCTTTTATGCCGTTTGAATTATAATGTATCTGGGTGTGAGTCAGGTCTCTCTCTCTCCTGCAGCTCGTTCAGAATTCAGCTGCTAGGTTTCTAACTACGAAGAGAGAGAACACATTCCAGTGCTTATCTAACAACAATGGCTTCCTATACGTTTCATAATTATAAAGTGTTGCTATATGTTTTTAAAGCTGTACATGGGTTAGAACCAGAGAATATTTCAGATCTAATTATTCTGCATCACTCAAATAGGTCCCTGCGTTCAAAAGATCAATTACAACTAATGATTCCTTGATCTCGCCTAAAATGCAAAGGTGATTGGGCCTTCTCTGTTGCAGCTCTAAAACTTTAGAATGAACTATCTCTCTCTGATAAATCTTCTTCTACTCTCGGTTTATTTCATAGTGTGCTAAAAACTCATCTGTTTTCAATAGCATTTGAAAGTATTTTGAAATCTGCCGTTTGTTAGTGTGTATTATGCTTTATTTATGCTTTCATTAATTTTTATTTTGTTAGCACTTTGGTTTCCACATAGTGGTGTTGAAAGTGCTTTATAAATAAGGTTGAGTTAATATCATATTTTTGTTTTTGAGGCAATGCTGATAATATTTGTGGGATCAGAAAGTCTAAACATTTGATAGAGAAATACCTTGACAAGTAATTAAAATGAAAATAAATAAAAGTTATGAACAGAAAATTCAGATATGAATTTGGATCAATTTAAGAATACTTTAAATTAATATATTATGAAAATCTGACAGTTCTTGTTCAACTTATAACACATTTGAAAGATAACAAACCTAATGGTATCTGATGAGCCAAATGACAATGAAAGGGTTTAGATTTTGGTCATAACGCATAAGCAGGTTTAACAAGCTGAGATACTGAGAGCAAAATTGACTAAAGGAAATCATTATTATTTGATTTTGAATTTTGGAATGTTAACATGGTTTGAATACTGTGAAATTATTTTGTTTCAGTGGAAATAATTATTGAAATGATTATTTGAATTTGTTTCATTTTTTTTATTTCTGTTTTTAAGATGTCCTGCAATTAAGATGGTACATGCTATTTGCCTGTTAAATGAATGACACTTTCAGTAGAAACTCAAAGCTTAAGACGGATTTTTATGGGATTTATTTATTCTTTCATTGTTTATTTTTATTTAGACCACCTTTGATTTTAATTGGTGTAGTGAAATAGATTTACCCTCTTATTTCATGTATTCTACAATGAATTGGAAATTGTTTTGTTTTTGGTGTGGGGATTTTGTTGGGGATGTAAAACTATTTTCCCATTTATTTCGGCTTCTAGAGAATAAAAATGTATTATAATTTTTAATTTTTCTTATTTGAATGATTTGTAAAGAGTGATTTATAATCAAGTTAGGGATTTTTATTAATTAAAACCTTTCTTTACTCTTCTGTGTTTTTCCATCGAGTAAGGATGAATATTGTCAGCACTTCTCAACAGATAGAGAATGTTATCAGAATGTTTTGGTTTATAGTTAGAGCCTGAGCCGAGTGCAGCCTTGGAGAAGCTGTGAATCTGTGTGTGCGTTAATATGGTCTGTATTGGTGAGGTGATTAGCTGGCACCATAAAACTTGTTGTTCTCGACAAGCCACGTCACGAACCCGTCAACCACGTGATCAACGAAGATATGCTTCAGACTGTCTGCTCTTGTGTGGAAAATTACTAGTTTTGTCTTTCTTTCTTTCTTAGCCAATCAGAATCATTTAAACGTCATCATTGACGTAGTTAGCACCCTCTGTTAGAGTATAATTGCTGTAACAATGTTATTGTAAGGGGGGTGGCCTACGAACTCCTTGTGAGACCTGAAGCTGGCTTCTGCTGATGAAACTGCAAACTAAACTTCACTAAAATTTCTTCTATTGACTGCACTTCTGACTCCTGGTCTTCATTCAACATATCTGGTCCTCGGGTCTTAACTGTGAAATTCCCCTACGCCTGGATGCCTGGATGCCTGCCTTGACCACCGCCTGTACCACGATTCTGATCCTGTCTGCCCGCCTTTGTGATTCCTGCCTGTTTATGACCACTCTTAATAAAGACATTGCGTTTGGATCCCTGCCTTCGAGTCACCTCTGTTACAATTACACACTGCTCAAACAAATTAAGGAAACACTTAAATAAGCATTGGATCTCAATTAAATAATCAATTTGAAAATCTTTATTGATATTCATTCTATAATTTGTTAAGAACAAATTTATGTGAAAAGTCACACACTGGGGGCTGGATTCAAAATCATACCAAAAATCAATATACAGTAATACCTCGTTTTACAAGTTTAATTCGTTCCAAGAGCGAGCTCGTAACCCAAAATGGGTTGCCATTTTTTAGTTTTACCCTATTAATTAGTTAAAATTATAACCATTAAAATCTCATATAAATACTTATTAGTAATTGACAATTAAACTCTAAAAATACTTGACAATTTACTGTAACGCACTTTGAGCAGCGTCTGCTGGCGTGAAGGAGACCAGAGACAGAGGAAAACACAAAACCAGGATTCAAGTGCAAATTAGTGAATTTATTACAATAGTGCAGAAAACAAATGAAGTGATAATTCAGAGTGAAGGTCGTGGAACGGGAGACGTGCGTGCGAGCACCACAAGTTCCGGGGGCTCCGGGGGGACATAACACAGGAGTGGAGAGAAGTGAACTACATAGGCAGATGATATGAGAATCAGGTGTTGGTGATCAGTGACCACGCCCCCACTCACACACACAGGCAGAACTAGGAGACAATGAATTCATGAACCACATATATTTCACTACATGAACAATAGCGATCACAATTAATTAATGTTGTCACTTCTAAAAGTATCACTGTGGTGAATGATGCAGCCAAACAGAGCGATGCTGAGAGAATGAATGAGTTAAGGGATGATAAAGGGGTTGGAACCACATGACTGTTTTATGTGTTTAGGATATTTCCAGTAAAAATGCCCACAACGATGCTGAGCATTAGGACTTTTCCACACAAAAATGCGCGTGGGTGAGAGAAAAATTTGCTCGCACTCCTATACAATGCTCCTACACCGATTTGACCCTCCATGCTCGTACACCGATTTACTCGTATACCAAGTCGCTCGTAAACCGAGGTATTACTGTATAAAACTAAAGTTACTTGCTGCTCCAGCTCACATGAAGTTCATCACAGCAGCACATTATGTAAGTCAGTCGTGTGTATGGCCCCCACGTGCCTGTATACACTCACAACAACGTCTGTGCTCCTGATGAGATAGTGATTTGGGATCTCCTCCCAAACTGCTGGAAAAGAGCATCAATCTCCTGGACAGCACAGGTCTGTGCTGCTACTGTCTCTCGGTTTCTCCTTCATGCTCTTGAAACTGTACTGGGACACACCAAACCTCCTTAAGACAGCAAGTATGGATGCGTCATCCTCTGCACCCTGATTGGGTTGCAGGAACTGCCTCATGCTACAGACAGTGACAAGGACCACAAGAAATCACAAAACTAAAGACAAATCAGTCACGAATTTAAGAAGAATGGCATCTACGCTGATATTATTCTCTGTTTATTCCGAGGTTACCGTGGTCAGCCGGATCCGGGCCGTATCCAGATCAGATGAAGGACCTGCAACACAGACCTGAAGTGTCTGCAGAGACCATGACCCTCTCCTGTGAAGATCATGAATCATCTCCAACCAGACAGAACTGGAAAGCACATTCACTGACTTCTGTACGCATCGCCCGCGAGTAGCTGATTTTCTCTCCATTTTGTTCATTTTGTTCATGCGCGGTGCCGCATGAGTGATCGAGCAGCAGGAGCAGCAGGAGGAACTGTGGACTGAGGAGTTGATCGATCTACAGACGATACGCAGGTGTTGCAAGAGCTCAGCATTGAAAAGAAACACCCTGATAAATTGTCTACTGGTCGTGCTTTGGCGCTTTTTGACGACACGTGCCTTACTTATTTTTAAAGGAGACAGAAACAAATCTCCCTCGATAGGTATTTAGTTAAAACGTCTGCGCCAAGTGAAAGTGAAGGTAGTCAGGCGGAAAAGGGAAGAAAACAAGCAAAACAATAATATAAAATAGAAAAGTTACAAAAAATACGTAAGCTAAGTTTAGTTATGTTAATGTAAGTTTACGTAAGTTACGTAGTGTTTGTGTCACATACGAGACGGAATCAAGTGTCGACGTACCAACCCCCTCCCTCCCTCCTCCACGCCTGCCGCTACTGTCTGTCTATTGTCTGAAAAACTTATAATTAAAACAGCAATTATAAGCAATTATATAATTATAAGCAACCCTAAGCAGGCTAAGAGCATAGAAATCTGACCCTATAGTGTGCCATGCCTCACTTAGGTGATCTTCTCCAACTGCTGTCCCTGAGTCCGGTTACTCTGGGGGAGTCGCCCCCTCCAAGGAGGGTCCTAGATCATTTAACCCAGGCGTTGCCCAAAAAACAGGCCCCGTGGTGGATGTTCTTTCTGTAACAGACACCATCCTCGAGAGGCTGGTTCCCATAGTAGAGTTTCTGAGATCTCTCGTTGGGACCTGCACACAGTATCTACAGGACACAGCATTCAGTTTGGGGGTTCTCCACCCCGTTTCTTGGGGGTTCTACCCACAGTGGTAGGCCGCCAGCAGGCTCTGGTCTGGAACAAGAAGTATACTCTGCTGAGGCAAGGGTCAAAGAACATGCACCCTTCTCTGTCAGAGGGTCCGGCTGTACAGCCGTCTCTTCTGTGATACAAGTGGATGGGGTTCACGGCCTTTTATGATCCTGGATCATGACGTCACCGACCCACGACAACCATCCAGCGATCGATTTCACAGTCCTTCACGAGACTACATGCATTCCCCTAGCCTTTCCAACACAGCGTCTCGTTCCCCCTTAGTTAATTAAGGTTACATCCATAACCCGAGACGTTTTTGGTCTTGTCACACCGTTGAGTCATTTTTCATTGAGTTCGATTGACTATGAAACCACAACATTTACTAGCATGACCCTTAGTTGGAGCAGTATGCAGATCAAGTTTTATGTTTCTTAGATTTTGTTCATGTATTCCTGATGCGCATGGTTTTGAAATTGTTTAACACGGTTTCATTGATTTAATATCATTCTCATTGTATTGTTGTGAGAGGCAACGTCTCTGTGAATTTGCTTGATTTAATAAAATTATGGTTTAAACCATCGTTTTCGCTTAAGACATTTAAATTATATTACTATTCTGTTCTAGTTTTTTAATAGTTTATTAAATATATTCTTTATTTTTAACCCTATCTGTATGTAGATGTAGAATGCAGCACAAGGAACTCTGAAAACTATTGTTTTAATTTATGTTTAGTTTTATAATTTTCGACACTGCTTCAGTGTATGAATGTATACTGTATTGTTGAATAAGATTGCTGAATCACCAAAATGGTATTATGCAACTGATTCTTCAAAAAAATGTATAATAATAACTACTGATGAGGTGCGATTCCATTTACACATCCACAGATTCAAAAACCTTTTATATATTTTAACAATTAAAGTTTTATCACAAAACTAACACCATTATTTTATTTTAATTTGTTCACTAGTCATTTTAATGACCAGTTAATTCAAGAGCAAATAGTTCATGACACATCAGATGTTTTTTTTTATTGAGTTTTATTTACAGTTCAGTAATGTGAAGTTCTGACACTTTGTCTAGCGATCCGTCCTTTCTCTTTGGCAAACACTCCCAAAAAGATCAGGGAATTTAGTCATCTGATTTTCACAGCATCTGTTTTACTGTGGAAAGAACGACACAAACACAATTATTGTAAAAACTCACAATTTCTTAAAAATCTATGATATTTCTTTCCTTCTGGCTGCTGATAATAATTGATCAGGTGTTACTTTATTTGTTCTCCACCTTGCGTCATAAACACAACAACCAGCTCGGGTTGTGCATTATTTTTCTATAATTTAACAATCCATTGTTAATTATTCTTGTAACTCACTAATTGGTTGCGTATAAATACCTTTCATCAGTCCAGAAGAAGGGGTGTGTAAACGTTTGCTCCAGTTTCTCCTCTGGAGTTTCATCCACTCGACGAGATCCTTCGCTACATCACCATCCAGAAACGCACAGGAAGCACTAATTGGAAACAAGGTTTATTAATTAAGCAGAATAAAAAAATAATTTAAAAAATAAACTTTTTCACATTGTACTGAGATTGTACTTGCTTATTCCTGTTATCAATACCAGCAGGTCAATGGGAAAATGTAACAACAACTGATGAACTTTACACAGTTATTGAACTGAACTGAATCAACTATAAACTGACTTCAGCTGAATAACGGCACTACTTTCTGAAAAGCTGCTTTAGAGCAGAACTGAACTGTGTTTGTGTCAGTGATGAATAAAGATGATTGTCTTACCTTTTAAACTTTAATCAAACACTGCTGTGACGACTTCTTTCCGGTCTTGCAGTCTCTCGTGATCTTGCTCTCTGATCTCTCTGGTGTGGCGACTTGAGTTCCCTGTCAAGACAGGTGGGATTTCAGGCTTCGGATCAAGTCTTGAGCTCAAACCCTCCACCAAGGACAGCAAGTGTGTTATTGCATATACAATACAAAGATTATATGAATTTATCAACTCATAAATGTTTTTTAGAGGTGCTTCACAGCATGATTTAATGCTGTCTGCATCAGTGATTCGGTTGTTTTCGTGAAGCTCTATTGTACATAAATGGTGACGACTATAAGAAGAACATTACATTGAACTCATAAAACTGAAAATCTCACTACAAATACTGAAATTACAATAATCCCACTCTGTCTGACACACTTCCTCACACCTGAAATCACTGATCGGGTGAATCTCCTGAACTTCTCCAATCTACAATAGATCAGTTTGTAATCCACTTATGTCGTAACATCCGTTCTAACGTCGGTCGTTTAGTTGGATCCTTGGTGAGGCACTGCTTGATCAAATCACTGCATTCTGTGCACATTTTAATAAGGAGAGCTGGTTAGTCGTGACCATGTGACTCGACATTGTTACTTTAAAGCTGAAGCATGTAGTTTCTGCAGCAATAGTACCATTACAAAAAGAGAATATAAAGAAAACATGGGTGTATCACGGCTTTCCTCACAAACACAGCTCTTACTGGTTCTTGTGAAGGCATGTTTCAGGTTCAACATATTAGGAATACTTTCAGCTGTGTTGCATTTGTCTTGCTGAGAAAAATCTTTCCTACTTCAACTTTAACTGTTTTTCTCCAGAGGCTTTGCTTTATGTGTGAGTTGATCAAAGTCACCAATGTTGTTCACTCACCTCTGGACAAGAACGAGTTCTGAAATGTAACTTCATCTCGTATGACTTCCAGTTTGTTGCGGAAAGGACGACACGTCTCGTTCACCATCTCGTAGAGCAACACTCCTAGATGCCAGACATTGGCTGGGACGGCGTGGAATCCAGGTTGGGTGTAGACTTCAGGAGGACAGTAATGCGGTAATCCTGTGAGCAAGACATTTGCACATTGTTCAGCTTTTAGTGTCAAATAATCATTAAGTCGCCACATTCAGGTTTCCACACTCCCCAAATGCTCACCAATGTATGTTTTACTCCTGTAGCCGTCACTGCTGAGTATCTGACCGCAGCCAAAGTCTATCAGCTTGAGCTCTAGTGTGTTGTTCTTCAACAGGAAGTTTTGCGCGTGAACGTCATTATGAAAGACAGCGTGATCGATGCAGTGTTGCACTGCCAGCACAGCCTGTCTCATGATGACTCGTGCTGTTGCTTCATCCAGATTAGGGTTATAAACCATGAAGTTCAGCAAGTTCTCACAAGGTTCGGGATACTCCATTATGAGAGTGAACTTTTGAGGGTGTTCAAACCACTCGTACAGCTGTATGACGTAGGGGCTGATGGGTTCCTGCCTCATCATCATCAGCAGCGCCACTTCTGTCACCAGAGGTTCGGGATGCCCAGGCTAAAGACAAACAGCAGACAGAAGGTTAACTGGGTAAAAATCTGAAGAAAACATTTCATTTTTAGATTAACTTTTCTTTGATCTTCGTAGATTCGTTTAACAGAAGCTTTTCAGCTCGAAGTTTTTGGGTGTTTCTTGGCTTATTTGTCTAATTTACGGCTAATCTTCATACAGGTTTATTAACAACAGAATTAAAAGCACATTCAGCTTTAAACAACTTACAATTTCAAGATAATGATTGTTGTTAATCTTGTAGATCTGCTTGATGGCAACCTGCAAAAACAACAACAAACAAAAGCCTTTCATTAACAGTATTCAAGCACATGAACTTGCACCAACATTTAAACCATCTGAACTTTGTTTTAAATATGTTTTGATGCATGTAAGAACAAAATGTTTGTATAATTGTGTGAGATTTACCCTTTTGCCATCAAATTTCCGCGTTCCCTTGTAAACCTTGCCAAATCCTCCAGATCCGAGCATCTCTCCCACAGTAAAAAGAGACTCAAAGGACTCTGAAAAACAGAAAAAATATATAAACCATATAATTAAAAAGAATACTTTTAATGTAGAGAAAATAATATTAATATTCTCTTAAATCAAGATATTTTTAGCAGAAAACAAGACATCAATACTGTTTAAATAATGTTGGAGAAATAAGGACTGCTGGTTTACCGTTGCTCGGCCTGACGCCGGAGTGATCGGGATCAGGATCCAGATGTGCTGGAGGAACAAAAGGCTCCACGGCGTCCACAGCACGATTGTTGCAACAGCAGAGGAACGGACGTTTTATTGTCTTCCACAGGCGCTGGAGGAACAAGCGAATTCCCTTCCTCTTCTTACTAGACTTTGTAGGTTTTCCTGAAACTAAGAAAAGTATTTGAAAAGACAACTATTAGAAACATCTCTGACCTCAAATGAAGCAATGAAATTATGACTCTTACATTTTACTGTTCGATTCTTATCTGTAAAAAATCCAAACAACGCAAATATTATACGACGGCCCTGCTTTCTGCTTAATGCCTGCATGAACGTCCCAAAGTCTTATTTCACAATATTAAGTACTAACATCCTGAAATGTGAAATTTTACAGAGGAACGGCAGATATGACCAGACCTTAACTCGTTAAAAACTTGAAGCAGTCTTACGCACAAAATTGCAAAATCTCTATCGGGACATTTGACAGCTTCTGATTTCAATCTGACCTGTTGAGCTCTTGATCACAGCAGACGCCTCAATGGCAACTGCAATCTCTGATGGGTCGACAGGAACTTGACCTGGCAGCAGAGGACACATCATGTCTTGAAGGTTGTCTGACCCGGACAAACTCCCGTCGCCCCAACTGTCCTGTTCATTTGGGCTGTCCGGTCCATGTCCACTCCATCTCCACACAACGCTGTACGATCCTCTGCTGCTCAGGCTGAAGCCTCTGCTTAACCGCTTCTCCATATTGTCCTCACAGAGGGACAGAGATGATGGGGACATGACGGCCGCTGAATAATCTGTCCCAGTGGAAACAGCTCTCCTGGATCTGGAGCCTGAGACGGGAATATTTCAAACATCAAAAACTGTTTTTTTTTAATAATATCAATAAACAATGTCTGTGATCACATCAAATTGACATAATAGAAGTGGACGGACATCCATCGTCTGGCCTCAGTGTCTGGGTCGGGTCTGGCACCGGATCCTGATCCCGGTCATCAGAACGGAGTCTCCAAATCTCCTGAACGTCCATCTCCGTGGAAGCAGCTCTCCTGGATCTGGAGCCTGAGATGGGAATATTTCACACATCACAAATTAAAGTTTCAATAATAATCAATAATCAATGTCGGTGGTCAATTACAAATTGTCAAATACAAGTGATCATTTAGTTGGGAAAATTAATGGATCAAATGGGTTTCCTCGCTCAAGTTTCTTTACATTCATTTAGTCAATCATTGCATAACATCATACCATAACAAACCATAAACAAATGGAAAACTAGTTCCCTCACCTCCTCTTTCAGCCGTGAGACCCAAAGACATCCTCTTACAATCTGCAATGAAAACAATACAAAATACAATACAAAACAGAATTAACTACTCACCTGTACCCCACCCCCCAAAAAATAAAAATAATATAATAAAAAATAATAAATGTAAATGATCAAAGTAAATGAAACTCCAAACTTCTTCTAAAACAAGAAAAGAAGAATAAAATAAGTCTCCTTGGAAATAATAATAGATAAATAAATAAAACGTTGAGCAGAAAATCTCGTCGGATCTCCTTCCAGAATAAAAGTCCTCGGAACAGCTTCAAAATCTCAAGATCAGCAGTAAATATTCAGCAAAGTCTCTGAATCGCCTCCTCTCTCATCAACAGACAGAGATCGGGTCAGTGTTTATATATGCGCTCGAAATCAAAACACGCGTCGCCATAGCAACTAACATTCCAATCACTCGCGCAGATGCGCGCACATGTGAAGCGGCGTATATATGCACTTATACTTGAGAAAATGTCATCAAAACAAATAAAACTGTCCGGACTTGAATACAAAAGATTTCCATGCTGATGCTAACTAATGACTTTTAGCCTGACACTTTTCTGAACATGTGTGAGAGTGAAAGCGGGGCTCACCATAAGCGTGAAATTTAAATAAAAATATTTAATATCGCCACGCAGAGACGTGCACGCGCAGGCGACGGGATTTCAGGTGTACGAGCACGTCGTTTACAGAAGCACATGCTACTTTCCGCTTTTTGCGGGTCTCTTTCTTTTATATATTTTTTCCAGTGCGATGTTTATTAATCATAATAAATATCACTTTTCATATTTCTGTGATTTATAATTTTCTACTTTAATGAAATGTTTACAGATTTTATCTGATGTATATATATATATAAATAATTATTTTCATTATCGTTTTAATTAAAATGCTGCTTACAAATATTTTGTGCTCTTTAATAACAGTTTATAATCAATACAAGATTACTGTAGTTGGAGTTGGTTATATATGATTGGTTATACATGCGTACCGTTGTTGACGGAGTTCTCGCGATACATTTAATTCACCGCGTGTCAGTCTGTCTGTATTCATTTTATATCATCCTTTACAGAAGTATTACTGTTCTGTTACTGTAATTGTCAAAGTTAAAATTTTAGTTAGTTTGTCAAGCCCTTCTGGTTTTTCTAAGGAAAATGTATTACAGTGGTGTCATTATTATGTGTCTGATCAAATGACTAACCAGGAAATTAGTGCCTTCCATGATGTTACTGACTCCGATGCCGACACACTTTCACCTCTGTATGGAAGTCAAATAGCGATGAGCTATAAGAAAGTGAGTGGTAAGGATGGTAGTGAGAAGAAGAAACGCTTGATGAGTGTGACGGTCTTGCCTGGGTGGTCTTCCTACTGTATTGTGCTGCACACTATATACTGCACAATGGAGATATACAGAAGAAATAAGGGATCGACAGAATGGAGAATAAAATCCGTTCCACAGCAATTTCCGTTAACTCTGCTTTATTTATAACATTTCCTGTATTTAAGTCTTTTTTTAACATATTACTCTTTCAATTTTGTGATCGTATAGTGAACAGTTTAACTAATAATTCAATAAAACAGAAAAACATCTCCCCCTTGCGGTGAGCGTTCGCAACTTTACATTAATGAGACAATATTTCAAACAAAACTCATTTTACAAACATACCTGCACAATGGAGATATACAGAAGAAATAAGGCCATGAGAATTAAAGTGTTAGATTACCGTCCACCGCCCGCATGTCTAAATAGCTCCCGCAAAAAAAAATCATTATTTAGAAAAAAAATCATTATTTCAAAGAAAAATCAATCCATCACCTCACAGAATACACAGAAGACCGTTTACACTATTTTACGCTCTCGTACTTCATGTAATGCTTGCTGTTTGTGTACTATATACATGGGATCGACGATTGAAGAAGTCTTTTGTTTCAGATGATCGGATTGGTTGACAAAGCTCATCAGAAATTACAACAGCCAATCAGCATGCTTCTTGAAAATAATGAATAATGAAAAAAACCCTCATGTGTTTTTAAAATCTTCCGGACGGTAATCTAACACTTTAATTCTCATGGCCTAAGGGATCGACAGAATGGAGAATAAAATCAGTTCTATGTGAAACAAGTCAAAACACACAATAATAAAATATTTTCGACACCAAACACATCTCAACATTTCTCTTAAATATTAATTATAGGATAAATCCACAATTAGCACATTATTTATATGTTTTACACTTTTTAACTGACAATTCTCCCGTTCCTCAGAATTTGTAACTTACCCACAGCAATTTCCGTTAACTCTGCTGAGGGCGGTCCCTATTCCACATTCTAAATACCATCACGCGCCCAACAGATGGCGCTGTTTCCATTTGTGCAGAATTTAACTCTTTACACACTGTTACATGCACCCCCCTTAAATTATGCTAAATCCAAGTACTCCTCGCTGCAGTCTGTAGCGCGGTGACGTCCCGTATACGTGACGTATATGCGTGACGGTACGTTTGTGACACCGCGCATGCGCCAAAACGGTGGTGACAGCGCATGCGTGTCCTACGCGGTATTGTCACGTGTTTTGACGTCCCATGTATTTAAAACCCATGCGAAAACTTGATATTAGTAGTCAATAAAATGTAGACATGTTAAAAACGCCAAAGAAATGAAAGAGCTATTGCCAAGTGTGTTTGAACATACAAAATTTATTTTCTTGGTGCTGAAGCTTCCTGTGCACATATACAACAAAAACATAGTAATAAAAATTCTAAGAAAAAAAAAACTGCAGCAAAACTGAGTACACATAACCATGGTTTTGACCATGCCATCTGTCATGTTTTTTGTTTATTTTTGTGTATATTTTTGGACAGTTTGTGTCACTTTGGCAATACTTAAACTGACTACATA